>JAUMJL010002564.1:0-20621 GCA_033558185.1 Dromococcyx pavoninus | reverse complement strand
CTTCCATTGGCTACTGCGCCACCTCATTTGCGTATGGACCATCCTTCCCTCTACCATTGGCTGCTGTGCCTTATATTTTGCATCACCCCACCCCCAGATCTCGTTGGCTACGGCGCCGAGAACGGTAAGGTGCGAGCCCGCCAGCACGGAGCAGTGCCAGAAACAATGGAGTGTGAGCCCGCAGCATGGAGCGGCGCCGGAAACCATATAGTGCGAGCTCGGATCACAGAGCTGTGCGGGAAGCATGAAGGTCCCGAGCGGACCCGCGGTCCATCGCTCCCCGCGCCGGCTCGCGGGGCTCCCGGCTCCGCGGAAAGGGAAAGGAGCCGCGAGTGGAGCCCGGGGGCCGGGGGGGCAGGCGGGCTGACGCTCCGGAGCGGGGAGAGGGGGCTGTCCCAGCCGCGGCCCCGAGCGGCGGCCCGGTCCCGCTTCCCGCCGGGAATTCCTGCCGGGATGCTGCCGCTCCGGCACCGTTACTGCGCGAATTGACGGTCGCTCGGGTAAACGAGCCAGAGGCGAACGAGATCATGCTCTCGGTGCTGAGGAGAAATGAGGAGTTTCTGAAAGCGGCTGTTGCTGTGCCATGTGGGCTCCAGCTGCTTTTCAAAGCGTTGTGCGTTAGAGCGTGAGGCGTGCTGGTTTGTAGCTGAGGCCGTTCTCACTGGGGAACCACTTCACTGGCAAAAGACTTGCTGCGAGCCGGCTCCTTTTGCGTTCCTCTCTTGGCTGAGGACGCTGCGAGCCCCTCTGGCGTGGCGGGCAGGACTTAGTATGGAGCATGTGCTCTGCTGGGCTGTAGGCCAAAACCTCCAGCTGGCAGCAGGACTAACTTCAATAAGTCAGCTGGTGACTCGCTGGAATGGTCCGTTAGGATGCGACCTGAGGAGAAACCATGGCCGATTTTGTTTCCTTCCTTCCTTCCTCCCTCCCTCCCTCCCTCCCTCCCTCCCTCCTTCTCTCTTTTTCAGATTCAGAACTGCCTCGGTTTCTTTACGTGACCAGCTTTTGCAGGGTGACCCTTTCTGGATGACGCCTTCGAGTCTCCTGTGCAGCTGGAGACTGACAATGGAGCTGCTCAGAGAGTTGGTCATCTGAACTGTCGAAGTGAATCTTACCTACAAACCTGAAAGTGTGCGTGTGTTCTCTGCCTGGTTCACAGCAGCACTGTTTGTCTGTAGAAGCGTTGTATGCCCTGCAGTCCTCTTGCTGCAACTTTCTGTAAGTTTTGTGGGTGGAGAACCTGTTAACAGTAACAGTGTGTGGGGCTGCTTTTCTATGTTGGACTTTCACACGAACAGGATTTAGGGGATCTTAGTGGAAAGAGTTTATATTTGGTAAGATTCAGTTGAGGTTTCTTTCTCTCTTTTATTATGTACGTGTAGCAGAAAAACTATGAAAATAAATTGCATTCTCTGGACTTTTTTTGAACTTGGCCGGAGGACACTGCTTTCGATCTTGCAAGGCCCCACGTTCTGTGTGGTTTCCTTTCAGGGGGACAAGTGAAAACCTGCGCTGTTAATTTGAAGCAAACCGGTTATCTTCTCAGCTTTATTTGGATGGGTTATATCTCGGGGTGTTGGGGATTGGAAGGATGGAGAAGGAGATGTGGGTGAAGGAGGAAAGCGCTCCTGTCTAGGGGCTGAGGGCCACTTCCTCTTGTTACCCTGCTAACACTCCTTTCTCTTTTTGTGTTCTTTCTTCAGGGTGTCATGTGTTTTTCATAACTTTTCCCCTTCGCACCCTCTTTTTTTTTTTTTTTTCTTTTCTGCCCTCTTCCGTCATGCAGCCTCCCCTCCTGCACCGTTCCCTCCTGCGGATCCCTCCTCTTGGTGCTGCGTTCAAAGTGATTCAGCTCCTTCACCCGCCCGATCCCAGTGTGGTGCGTTGTCTGACCTCGAACCTCTCAAGGTCGCATTGTTGCCACCTTTCCTGATTGACCGGGCACACTGCGTTGGTGTCTGAGGACCCTTTGGCCTCTTCTGCCCAGCCACAGGGAAGCCAGAGGAAGCCTATGTTATATCCGGTATTGTCTGCATTAAAGCTTTAGATCGGTTGCCATGTGCTCTGTGTGTTTTAGTTTTTTGACATATAAAAAGAAACCAAGAAGCAAAAGAGAGGCTGTTCAGGAAGTGCTGTGAACACACTGTCACCTCGAACCTGGCAGTGGGAATGCTGCGTTTTGAAACGCAGGCTGCGATTTAGCAGCCTGCTTTTGTGTATTGGCAGTCAATTGACTTTAAGAGGCTTGGTGCCCGCTGGAGGAGTTTGGTGGGTCATCACCGTGAGGGGATGTTCGGCAGGGAAATACTCTCGCTGTCGGTGCGTCGCTTCACGTATCCACTTCTGTTGAATTTGAATGCCGTGCATTTTCCCAGGTCAGGTCAGTTTTCCCTTGGTAGTCTTCACATATTTCAAAAGGCAAAGTCCTTTTGGTCGGGACAGCTTGCATCGTACAGAGAATATGTTCTGGGAGCCATGCAGAAGGAGAAAGCTGGCCTTCCTCTGGAAACGCAGCCTGTGTCTCCCAGCTTTTGTTAGGAGAGCAGTTGCTTGATGAAGGTGAGTGAGGTTTGGTGACTCTAAACAGGTCTGGAATGTAACCTTTATGCTGAAGAGCAGAGCCTGCAGCTCCAGCTGAATGTTGGGGCAGCGCTGTTTGATGGGGTCTGTCCGTGAGGCCGGGAGCGTCGGTGTTGCATGGAACGGGACCGAAGTTATGGCATCTCGGTCAGGGTCGGTGTGAGCGAAGGCACAGTTTGCAGTTCCGTGTCTCCAAAGCGCAGCGGCGGGGTCAGAGTTATGTGAGCGAGGCTGATTTTGCTGCTGCCGCGGCCGATGTAGCGGCTCTTGTTTCGCAGCGTGGGGAAAGGGGGAGCGCGGGGCAAGGGGTGCAGTGTCCAAGTGCTGCCGCCGTGTGGCCGCTTCGCGGTACTGCAGGCTGGATCGATGCTCCTCGCCCCCAGCTCTCTGCTGCGCCGGTTCTGCAGCCCGGGAGCTGCCGCTCGGCTCCTCTCAACTTAATTCATCACCAGTCGACTCGATTTGGCTCTTCTCGGCTCCTCTCGACTCAGCTTGGCTCCGCTCTTCATTTCTCGTCTCCTCTTGTCTCGATTCGGCTTCTCTTGGCTCTTCTGGGTGCCGCTCCGCTAATCTTGGCGTCTCTCGGTTAATCTCGGCGCCACTCGGCTCCTTTCGGCTCTGCTTGGCTCTTCTCGGCTACTTTTGGCTATTTGACAGTTCGTTTCATGGGTGTGCCAAACTCCGAAGCGGTATTAAAGAATTATGCTATGTGAAATGATTCTGGTATTAATTTCTTAGAGGTATCTTTTCTAAGTAGATAATGGCTATCCCCTTAAGAACATTACCAACTGATTGACTTTGGTCTGCTTCCTCCCTCAAAACAATGTATTCTGCTTCAATTTGGAAGGCATGTGTTGCTGCAATAGAACCGGTAAATCAGCCAACGTAGAGGACAGCATTCAACATTCCCATGACTTGGTGCATCAAATGAAGCAATCTAACGGATGCCTGGCTGGCTGAGTAGTTTAATTCCCTGGCAGGATGAATGGGACACCTGATTCAAAGCATTATTGTCAATAAGTTTATTCCTTGTTCCATGTGTGTTTATTGCATGCCTCTGTAAAGTACTTTACACTACACCTCACAAGCCTAAATGCATAATTTCAGTTTTGCCAGCCCCAGTGGAAGTGCTTTCTTGAGCGAGGGGGTGGAATATGAGAACATAATGCAAGATTGGCAAGGAGGCTGCAATGTAGAAATACACATATATCAAACTAATTGTTGTTTAGCCTTGTGTGTTTAAGGAGCAGAGCTCCTATGTTTACCTAACATATGCCTGTGAAATTTGAGGCCTTTTAACATATTGAGATTCCAGCTTTAGTGCGAGAAAGATCGGAAGACCAGCAGTTCATATTATTTAATCCCTGACTGGTTTTAGCAGCAGGCAACTGAAGAGGGGGTTTTGTCATCTCCCACGTGCTACAGAAAGGTGAGAACATCTTACACAGAGAGCAAATGCTTCCCAATGGAGGAGTGCTGGGGAGTGTTTTGCATGCGAAGGACAGCTGCTTGGTACCTCTGCAGCTCCTACTGGTTTTGGTCTCATCGGACAATTCATTGAGTAAGGTGGTGTTTCTTAACATGTGGCTTTATAAGTTTCCTATCCTGGGGTTTTCTTCTAAGTTTCTGCTTCGAAATGTTGGTGAAAATGTCTACGTGTGTTGATCTCTGAATGTCTCAAGCGGCAGAGCCTTCTTGTGTTTGCTTTCTCCCTCCTCTGTAACTTAAAGGCACTGGACCCCAGCTGACTTTCTTTATGTATATGCTTGGGATTCACAGATCATGCAATCAGAGCCTGACTAACAATGTTACAGCAGTGCTCACAGTTACTTCTGCGGTAGGAATTGGTGTAATTCAGCCGATATAAGCAATGATTGTGTCTGTAGACTTTTCTTTCATGTCTAGCATCTGCTTTTATTTTTAGCTTCTCTGCGATAGTTTTATTGGACTTTTCAGCCTTGACATTTCAGCCACATGACTACACGTAGTACATAGCTGCATGTGATGGTAAGACAATAGGCTTATGTAAAGCATGTTATATGTAATTTTATTGATATACTTCTGAGCGCTGTATCTCAGTGACTAGGATGTAGAACGTATCTTTCAAGCTGGACAGGTTTTTAACAAGGATAATTGACCATTTAGTGGCTTGATAAGGTATTTGCAGTTAACTTACATAATTTAAATCAAGCTTGGCTATCTTACTGATATATGAACTTTCAGAAAACCACCAACATATTATATTTAGGAGTAATTTATCGTTACCCATCATAAGTAGTATGCTAGACTTGGTTTCAAAAGAGTAGGTCTTGTTCAAAACCACCTGAAAGTAATAATTGGGTTTGTTAAATCTGTGCCACATCTGTGGTCACCAATTTGGTGCAGGTGGAGAGGCTTGCCCCTTAAAAGGCCTCCTGAGTTAGAGCTGGCTCTTATGTGCTCCTGGAGGATTAGGTGAATTTGGGGACCAGAGCAAGTTTCCTTTCTTTGCTCTGTTTTGGACAGTTGTGTGTTTCCCTTCGTGGTACGTTTGTGCCTACTGTGATCATTTTGTCTGTAAGTCTCAGATAATAATTTTACTTGTGGGTTTACTTTTTAATCTTTTACTCTAAGCTTGGTTTGGAATGTGATGGCTTCAGAGACATGTTACCGCAAATGTTTGCAGTCAATGCTGACTTGTCTATCTTTGTTCTAGTTTTATTAATAGTGGTAGGGATTTTTTTTTGTTTATTTTTTTTCTTTTTAATCCATAGAAGCACAAAGGATTTAGGCTCAACCTAAATGGGATTTCCAGTATACTTTTAGCAACAGATGTTAATGGGTGTTCTTGAGCTGGTTTCTTTAAATTTGTTGTTTTGTGATAAGCAGTTAAAAATTATCTTGTCCCAGAAGGCTATTGGGGGGGGGGGGAGGGGGAGAGGAGGAGTTCTGCCCTGTTTTGTGCTTTTCTATTTTTGTTATTTTAACCCCTGCTTAGAATTTGAAAATGTAAGAAATTTTAGATCTGGTGCCTATTTATGTGAAACTGTATTTTTATTTTATTTTTTGGAGAGCATTTTCACTTATGTGGTGACTGTTCCAAGTAGTTTTATGTAGAGAATGCTGTGTGAAAAACAATCAGTGGTGAGCCCTTGCTGAGGGATTGGGGTTGTTCAGATGGGGTGAATGAATCTGGTTCAGAACACTGCTTTTTGGTCAAGTAAACAAAATAAAAGCTGAATCATGCTCTTCCTCACCAAGTTGTGTGCTGCTATGTGTTCCATTATGGCATTTCCAGCGGTGTATTTTCACTTTAGGAAAACAGGTAATTTAGTATGCACTTCATTCCAAATACTTTCCTGAGCTGGTTTTCTGATAACTACTCAGACTTTTATTCTGAGAGTACTTCTTCATGGTTTTCAGGCTTTCTGTTTTATATATCTTATTACATGAAATTTCAGAGTATGACGCAGAGCAAAATTGCTGCAATTTTACAGTACATATACTTTAGCTGTAACTTGGTCTTTACCATCTCGAGAAGTTGTCCCAAAATCGTCACGTGTGGCTTGGCACAGTTTAATACACTTGGCAATCTCTATTCCATAAAGGCACTTAATGGAGTTATTGTGCAGGATGAGCTCTTCACCTTGTGATGCAGGGAGGTTTTTTGGAAGTCAACACGGAGGCTACTGCTGGACCCATTTCACTTTGCATCTCTGCTGAAGTTGCTGCATATTGTAAATGTCCTTGGTTTGGTTCTGGCTCTTGTGATCCATTTCACACTGGGAGTAACATGAACAACTGTATAACTGGAGGGAATTTAAAGAAAAAATGGGGAGGAGGAATTACATGCACAAACCCCATTGTAGCGAAACACAAAGCTGTTAGGGCTGAATCACAAAAATAGTTTTTTTCTGCAGCATAAGCACTTCGAAGGCTGAGTGTGAAAGCCAGTGAGAGGCTACTGAAACATAAACTCAGATACTGACATTCAACATCAGGCTCATACTAAAATCCAAATTTACACCTAGCTTATAATTTCTTAGGGAAATCAGCTAAACTCCTGGAATTTGTAGGGGTTTCATTCTGGTTCTGATTTCAAGCCATCTTCTGTTGTAAACAGACTGTACATGCTAGAACTAGCAGATTATTTTTTCATTACCTTCCAAAGGTTTTGAGTGCTCTGTATCTGATTTGTTGATATTAACATTTGTGATAGTACTTTGCTGAGGAACAAAATTATTCCACAAAGAATTGAACATTCCTCCAATTATTTATGACCCGATGAACTGTTTTCTGAACTAGTACTCACACTCAAGGGTTAGAGTTCACAACTTGAATTATGTCAGCAACTCCAATTGAAAGACAGACTTTTTGTAGTTGTGCACTTCTAGATGTATAGCATGTTTTATAAATAAAATACTTGTGAATGTCTGTGGCCTTAACTCTCATATAACTAAATGCATTAATGGGTATGACTTTGCAAAATCAGTTGTGGTACTGCTTGCTTCAATAAATTAATTATTTGCCATCAAATAAATCTTTTCCTTCTGTCTATATTTTCCAGATTTTCAGTGTCTTCGCACTTACTTCTAACTTTAAGCTCAACCTTACTTCAAAATACACAGAAAAAAAGCGGTGCACTACCCACAATTAAGCACTTACAAAAACAAATAAAAGGCTGGTTTCAAAACCTCCTCAAAGGAGAATCTTAACTTGCTTCCTTAGAAGCTACAGAAATCATTAATATTTTTCCACATAATTAATGATGTAATGAAAGTAAACAAAATAATTTAATTCATATCATACAATCATTTGGTTGGAAAAGACCTTTGAGATCAAGTCCAACAGTACCTGTCTACTACTGAACCATACTCCCGAGCGCTTCATTTACCCATATTTTAAATACCTCCAGGGATGCTGACTCAACCACTTCCCTGGGCAGCCTCTTCCAGTGCCTGACAACTATTTCAGTGAAGACAATTTTCCTGGTATCTAATCTGAACCTCCTGTGGTGCAACTTGAGGCCATTTCTTCTCATCTTGTAACCTGTCACTTGGGAAAAGAGTCCGCCTCACTTCAACCTCCTTTGAGGCAGTCGTAGATAGTGATAAGGTCTCTCCTCAGCCTCCTTTTCTCCAGGCTAAACAACCCCAGTTCCCTTAGTTGCCTCTCCTAAGACTTGTTCTCCAGCCCCTTCACCAGCCTCATTGCTCTTCTCTGGACATGCTCCAGCCCCTCAATGACCTTCTTGTAGTGAGGGGCCCAAAACTGAACCCAGTACTTGAGGTGAGGCCTTACCAGTGCTGAGTGCAGGGGCACAATCACAGCCCTGGTCCTGCTGGCCATGTTGATTCTGATGCACGCCAAGATGCCATTGGCCTTCTTGGCCACCTGGGCCGCTGCTGCCTCATGTTCAGCGGCTGTCAACCAACACCCCCAGGTCCTTCTCTGCCAGGCAGCTCTCCAGCCACTGCTCCCCAGCTGATTTTGATATAATTTTCAGAAGTAGTTTGGAAAGTAGAAACTGCACATTTGTATCAGCAAGATGTCCTCAAATTGTGTCTTTTGTTTTAGGTGATGTTTGTGGACGTTTTTTCAACTTAAAAGGGAATGAGGGTTTTGAGATAAATTAAGTTCTAGTGTGAAACTTTCTAGCTCAGATCACCTGTAAATTAACAATCTTAAGTCTATATTTTCATGTTATTTTTCTCACAGAAAAAATAATCTAATGCTGTTCCTCTGAAAGTTGCAGGGCATAAGCTTCCTTCTTATGTTACAGTGTATACAACTGTAAGTTTTTGAGTATTGGATAAAGTAATGGGCAGGATTCCAGCTTGTTTTTGACAGGTAAACCAGTAATTAGTTATTCATCAATGTCAGGTTCCAATGCACACTTTGGTGACCTGCTGTGAAGTGCTAGTTACAAGGAGCTGGCACATATAATTGATTTTTTAGGTAACCCTTAAGGACAAATGTGGGAAGGCATAGAGCAGTTGTTGAACCTGTCCTCTTGTAGGCTCAGCTAAAGCCGTAGTTCCCAGCCCTGCATCTTAAACCTAGCTAATGATTTTTGGGCTTTCGAAGACTGAAACTTGCTTTAAAAATTCCTGCGTTGTCCCTAGAAACCACAAGGAGCTGTTGGGGTACAACTTGTGTGATGAATTCCTGTAAGTGCACTGTGTTAGTAGTTGCACTGTGCTAGAAGATCTTGGCTTGTGCTTTGCAGCAGCTGGCACGGTTGCAGAAGTATATCTGTCCCCTTGGTTCCTCCTTTACGTCTGTGACAGTGGGAACCCATCTTTCCTTTTCAGCCAGCCCTTTCAGAAACTCACAGAAATTACATGAATGAACAGGCAATGGCTACATTTGGATTTGTATGGCTCCTAGAGCATGGATTTCCCACATTTCATCATAATATTTTGTCATTCCCAATATCAGGTTAGCTTTTGAAAGAAAAAGTAACCTAAGAGTAAAATAAAGAAAAACAATGCCTACCTGAGCAATTTTTACTACTTTGTTTTCTGCTTAAAGAGTTTAACGTCATTATGATTCTTGTAAATGGGTCCAGGAAGGTTGAAGAACTGTAAACAGGAACCATATGCTACAAAACCATAATTTATAACTTTTTTTCCTTTTAAAAATGCTGCAGGTTTAATAAATTACGTAGCACTTCTCACTACTATTTAGCAATTCGGAACTATGTGAATAGTTAAGATGTATGAGGTATTATATTAGGGCAAGATTTGCCTCTTGGCAAAATTTCAGTTTTTATTAACCAGTTGCCAATGAGCTTGTTTGGGGATATGTACGGAAGCTGAGTGCTGTATCTTTTATAAGGCGTAATAAAGCTACTATGTTGTACTTGCAAGCACGCATGTAGCAGCAGGTAAACCCCTAATAAAAGAATTTTAGTTTAATGTTGTCTTTTTTAATTTGCTATGTATTTAAGATGTTGGGCTAGACCCCCAGCTGTTGTCATCTGTGTAGCTCTACTGAAGCTTTCCTGAGATGTGCGACATCTCGATGTGTGTGTGTCTGAGCTGGAAATGTGGTTCACTCACAACCCCTCCCCCTGTTCCAAGCACAGCTGGCATTTTTCCCTGTTTGTGTGGTTAGGACTAAAAGTGTTTCAATAATTGTAAGTTGCAACATGGTTGGGTATTTTCTGTTAATGAAATAATTACTATATCTTGAGTTAAATGAACTCAAGTGCCGAAGATATTACCATATTGAAGAGAACAGTGGTGGGTTTTTTTTACAATTGTACTTGTCCATCTTTCTGCGTGAGCTATGAAAGCTCTTCTTCGGTATGCGTGGATGCGTTTTCAAAAACTGTTCATCCATATTTCCTCAAATGCACCTGTAGCGATGATTACCTTGTCTTCCTACCTTGTCAGTTCAATGAGTATAGATATTTATTTTCTCATCTTTAAATCCAGTTTTCAATGGAATCAAAAAATCACCTATTCTTCACTCTGAAAACTTAAATTCAAAGAAGAATTCAATGTCTTTTGTATCTCAAGAAATATGACTTCCGTATACCCTCAATACGGGTAGGATGCACACTCATTTATTAGCTTTGACAGGTCATCAGTTTGTACAAAGCTTTAGTGCAACAATTCTGACTTAATCAAACTTCATCATGCTTTTCAGATAATGAGATTTTTATCCCTTGGGAATATAGCAGAGTTAACCAAAAGAAGCGATTCGATAGGTCAGCAGAAGATAAAATACAAAGCCTTGTTTTACTGTAAGCAAAGCATTCTCTGGCAGCAGAGGAAACTTCTTTCTGCAATAGCTAAGTAAATATAATTGGGCAAAAATGTACCTCTCAAATAGAATCATATAATGGTTTGGGTTGGAAGGGACCTTTAAATATCATCTAGTTTCAACCCCCCTGCCACAGGCAGGGACGCCTCCCAATAGATCAGGCTGCTCAAGATCCCACCCACCCTGGCCTTGAACACCTCCAGGGAGTGTTCCCTGGGCAAACTGTGCCAGGGCTTCCCCACCCTCATGGTGAAGAAGTGCTTTCTAATGTCTAATCTAAGTCTTTCCTCTTCCAGTCTAAAGACATTCCTCCTTGTCCTGTCACCACTTGCCCTTGTAAAAAGCCCCTCCCCGGCTTTCCTGTAGCCCTTCGGGTACCGGTAGGCCACTATGAGGTTTCCCTGGAGCCTTCTCTTCTCCAGACTGAACAACCCCAGCTCTCTCAGCCTATGCTCATAGCAGAGGTTCTTCAGCCCTCGGATCACCTTTGTAGCCTCCTCTGGACCCGTTCTAACAGTTCCATATAATTCTTATGTTGGGGATTCTGGAACTGGACATAGTACTCCCGGTGGAGTCTCATGAGAGTGGGATAGAGGGGCAGAATCCCCTCCCTTTACCTGCTGGCCACACTTCTGATGCAGCCCAGGACATTGTTGGCCTTCTGGGCTGTGGGCTCACGTTGTTGGCTCATGTTGACTGTCTCATCAACAAGCACCCCAAGTCTTTCTCTGCAGGGCTGCTCTCAATCACATTGTCCCCATCCCGTATTGAAATCGTGTATTGCCCTGACCCAGGTGTAGGACCTTGCACTTGGCATTGTTGAACCTCACGATGTTCACACAGCCCCAATTCTCCATTTGTCCAGGTCCTTCTGGATGACATCACGTCCTTCTGGTGTGACAACTGCCCTGCTCAGCTTGGTGTCATCTGCAAACTTGCTGAGGGTGCATTTGATCTCACTGGCTATATCATCAATGAAAATATTAAATGGTACAGTACAGACCTCTGCGGGACATGCAGAGAAATATTTTCTTCAGTCAATTTGTGCCATAAGATTTTTCTTTTGTACCTTGGAATTCAGATCTAAACAAAAAGATTAATAAACCCCCCTCATGCTGCTTTGAATTCCCTTGTAATTATAGGTACCCTGCCTAGAAATCCACTTTCAAGCCTTGCAGTGTATGGCATTTAGTTTGGCACCAGTCTCAAAGCATTCAGAAATTTCTGGAACATTTTGGGCAGCAGTAGTGAGCCTGGAATAGCGGTAGTAGCGGTACCAAGTTGTAGCTCGCAATTTCCGATTTCTTCTCAGTCTGCTCTCCCAGCAGAAAAATTCTCAGCTCTTTTTTCCTTTTTTTTTCCTTTAGCTGTTAGCTGATGCACTGTTTGAAAAATCTCTTGTTGCTCATAGCCTTCAAATGTGTATGTATTATGGAATTATTTGTATAATGGTGAGGATTCAGTCCACTATCTGAAATAAATAACCTGTTTTGCTGGTATGGTGTCCACATGCTGAGAGTGCTTTTCCACTTGGCAGACTGCAAATAGCTGTAACACTTTCTCTCAAAAGTCTCAGGCACTTATCCCACTGTTTAAAGTGATCCCGAGCATTTCTAGATAAGCTCCAGGTGCTTTTATATGCCATGGCCTGACTGCCATGACTTATCTGTGTTAGTGTGTCCACTGGCCTTAGAAGAAGTTTGGGTAGGCCAGAATTCATCAAATAAATTGTCATCCTTAAAAGCAACCAAAGAGGGAGCCAAGACTTTTGCACAGCTTTGGAACTCTGAGCAGCCTTGGCATTTTTATATGGTGCCAGCTCATTAGAGGGATTACAGTGTGTTTTGGGGATCTGGGACCTCTTGGAAAGGGGAACGTATCCTTCTGCTTTGGTCTAGCTCTGCTGCATTTTGGCAGCCCAAACTTGTGCTGGCATCTTCTGCTTCAGGTCTTTCCTTTTGGCTGAGTCTCTGGTTATCTCTGTGCTGAGTGACAAAGCAGTGCCGAAGCCCACACGCCAGCACAGAAATGTAGTCATCCTGCAGTGAAAACGTTAGACTGGTCCTCAGTAATGGTACTTAGGTTTTTGGCCCAAAGACCTATCAGTTTGAGTTCTGGAGTTAAGCTGATCTGGTGACAAGTCCCAGTAGGCAGCTTGGCTGCAAGGAGCAGCTCCTTGAAGCCATGCGGGTTCACTGGTGATATGTGTCACCGTACCAGTTAACTACTGGAGCTATTTTGTTTACTACTACAGATGACAACATTTTGGTCTCCCCCCCCGACCACGAGTGAGAACTCAGGACAAGGTCCTGTGGACTCCTTCCTGCTGGTGTCTCGGTGTGTGGCTGTTCAGCTCTTCAAGTTGCATTTTCCTATTTGCTGCTTTGAGTAGCTTTCTTCATAACTTGTCCCAGTGCTTGGGACTAGTTCAGCTCTGTGTGTTCTTGCGTCACAACTCTTGTATTGAAGCCACTTAGTGACCAGGCTGTTGCACTTTCCATCTGCCTTAGGGCAGATGATTTCTCATGAAACCAGTTTCTGTTTAAAATCTTTATTGATGATCTGGATGAGGGGATTGAGTCCATCATCAGCCAGTTTGCGGACGATACCAAGCTGGGAGGAAGGGTTGATCTGTTAGAGGGTAGGATGGCCCTACAGAGGGACCTGGACAGACTGGAGAGATGGGCCGATTCTAATGGGATGATGTTTAATAAGTCCGAATGTCGGGTACTTTGTTTTGGACACAACAATCCCATGCATAGCTATAGACTGGGGACAGAGTGGCTGGAGAGTAGTCAGGCAGAAAGGGACCTGGGAGTGCTGGTTGACAGGAAGCTCAACATGAGCCAGGCGTGCCCAGGTGGCCAAGAAGGCCAATGGCTTTCTGGCCTGCGTCAGGAATAGTGTGGCGAGCAGGACCAGAGAAGTTATCGGCCTCCTGCACTTGGCACTGGTCAGGCCTCACCTTGAATACTGTGTGCTGGGCCCCTCAGCTTGGGAAAGATGTCACGATGCTGGAGTGTGTTCAGAGGAGAGCAACGAAGATGGTGAAGGGGCTGGAGCACAAGCCCTACGAGGAGCGACTGAGGGAGCTGGGGCTCTTTAGTCTGAAGAAGAGGAGGCTCAGGGAGACCTAATTGCTCTCTGCAACTACCTAAAGGGAGGTTGTAGTCAGGCAGATGTTGGTCTCTTCTCTCAGGTGACCAGTGACAGCACTAGAGGGCATGGACTCAAGCTTCATCAGGGGAGGTTTAGGCTTGATCTTAGGAGAAAGTTCTTCACTGAAAGGGTGATTGGCCATTGGAATGCGCTGCCCAGGGAGGTGGTGGAGTCGCCGACCCTGGAGGTGTTTAAGGAGAGACTGGATGAGGCACCGAGTGCCATGGTTTAGATGATGGGTTGGTGTTGTGTTGGGTTATAGGTTGGACTTGATGATCTCAGAGGTTCTTTCCAACCTTGTGATACTGTGATACTGCAATTATAAAAGCCATCTCTTCTTGGCAAATAGCTAGCAAATCTTGCCTGCTGTGACCCTGATCCATCTGTGCACTTAAGTGACATTTCTGATGCCTGGAAGTGTCCCGGGTGCTCCCCTTCTCTGTGGAAGATGCTGCTGTCAAACAATGGAAGCAGTGAACTAGAGCTAGGAGGCATCTCGGCTCCCTTTTTGCAACCACTTGAGAAAAATTAATTCTTAGTGAGATTAGACATCCCACAGCCATCTCTAGACATGTTTGTATTGAGCAGGGAGTCTTCTGTTCTGCATGTGACTTGAAAACTACAGGCCCAAATGTGGCAGGTGATTCCCTTAGCATTGTGTTGTAAACAGGTACTCCCAGGGGTCACTGATGGCCAGGAGAGGTCATTCCACCATTTAAGCAATTCATAGTTAGCTGCGACACTCGCAACGGGGCAAAAGCTTTAGTGCTTTTTCTGGATTCTGACAGACTCCCATGATGTAGAGGGAATCATTGGGCAGCTCTGATCTGGCCATTGTACTACTCTGTTTCCAGTTCTCCACGTGTTGTGTGGGAAAGGTAAGTTCACATGCAGCAGTGCTGGAAGCATCCCAGTAGAACAACGTATGAACGGCACATCAGTGTGCCTCAGCTGTCCGCAGCTCCCAAGAACCCCTTGAGCATCTTCTGTAACAGTTGGAGCCCCTGCCCAGCTAAACTGACCACCCTCGGGGCTCACTTTGTTCTTGGATTGTCCTTCATACGCAAAAGGTAGAGAAAACTTATACAGATATATAAATACTAATTTGCTACACATTGGATGTGAAGTTCAGGTGTGAGATTTTTGCTGGGAAATTGTCAGCTGCTTTTATCTTTGTCCTGCAAATTAGAAATCAGTATCTCTAGAAGGACCTGGCCTGGAGGCTGAGCTACATACTGCAGAACCCTTGCAGTCATTGTCTTGACTCTATTTAAACCAAACCAAAACAACACAAACAAACAAAAAGAAACACCCCAACCAAACAAGAACAAAAACCCCACAAACACTCCTGCCCCCAACCAGAGTCAGTCACACCTTAGGCAAAACTCTTTTTCAGGTAGCTTGTGTGCGTGACATAATGGTACACGTGAACAACCTCCCTCACTTTTATCTTACTTGTTAAACAGAAAATCAGAAAGAAACATTTTTCTTATTGGAAATACAATAATGTCTGTGCATTTCTGAAGAAGCTGAGTCTTTTCCCTACCACTTTCATAAACAGAAGACCTGCAGCCTGAAGCACTCCTTTTTCCTGTACTGGTGACTGCAGTGTCTGTACCATCCAAGAGAGGGATGTAACACTGGGCAGTACAGCGCTCTCTGCAATCCAAGTCTGCTTTTGACAGAGATGCTGTTGGAAAGTCCTGCAGCTCTGCAATGCTGTATAAATTTCAGATTTGTCTGGAAAAAGATACTGGTTTTCATATCTACAAGTATAACTTTCCCATGTGACAGAGCCCTTCTGTAATATGCCGTTTGTAAACCCATTTTGCTTATTACAAGCTGTTAACATTACTTTTGTGTTACTTGTACATTCGGTATTATAAGGTAGTTTCTTAGTAGCAAGAAAAAGCAAGAATTAGATTAGAGCAAGATGACTTTTGTTGTGTCTTTGTGACATAATTCCCTAAGATCTCATTGCTTTCACAAGAAATTAGAGGGATATCTTCTCCCCCTTTTACATCTGGGTGTTGCATCGTGTTCTACTTCATGAGTCAAACTGTTTGATACAAGTTTTGGAGGAACTATTGATCATGGAGATACCTGAGCTGGCATGGGTGGGGAAGAAATGCAGTTTCATTGCTCAACAGTCACGACTGAGGTGTGATATTAACAAGTCTCTATATGTCAGGTTCTCTTCTCGCTGCTGAAAAAGGAGGGCTATGTTTCTCCCCTAGATTTTTGATGCCTTTCTGCAATGCAAACTGATGACAGTATTTGCTCACTGAGTGATACCAGAACAGGTGACTGTATTTCTCTAAATGGCTCTTTCGCGTGGGCTTGCAGCCACTGAAATTTGAATCAAGACCACACAGCTGCTCTGGCATAGGTGAGGACACTGGTTCAGCCTGCCCCTGGTCCAGCTTTGAGCAAAGAGGTACTTGACAGCCCAACTGAATCATAGAATCATAGAATTATCTGGGTTGGAAGAGACCTCCAAGAT
This sequence comes from Dromococcyx pavoninus, assembly GCA_033558185.1. Lineage (NCBI taxonomy): Eukaryota > Metazoa > Chordata > Aves > Cuculiformes > Neomorphidae > Dromococcyx > Dromococcyx pavoninus. Next base: position 4,627 of record JAUMJL010002564.1, on the reverse strand, counting down.
CATCAAGTCCAACCCTTAATCCAGCACTATCATAATTACTAGATCGTGGCACTAAGTACCACATCCAGTCTTATTTTAAAAACCTCCAGGGACGTGTTCTTGTCACGATCTCCGGCCTGGGTGTGCAGGGAGCCTCCCAAAGGCAGCTGAGCTGTTGGCTCTAGTTAAAGACCGCAAGTCCAGTTCTTTCATGCAAAAGACACAACACATAGGACGTACAGTTAACTTTTCTTATAGATGGTGAGCTATGACTGTAGCACTAGGAAAGATCTCTGGATTTCCTCCCTTCCTTGTTTTAAACAGTTAACAGTATGTATATTCTAGAACCTCAACCAGAGCTTATAAATGAACTTTTTTAAAGTTTGTGAATGTTGCATAAGTGACAGGACCGTGTCACTGGTAGCTTGGGCTGTTTGAAATATTGGCGCAGTGTTTTGTCAAGTGTGGGCTTCTCAGTACAAGTCACATCCGCAATAGCTCTGGAAAGCATTCCAGAGAAGTGCCTAAGCAACTCAAATGCTTTTGCAAAAAATTCAATTTATTCCATGCAGTTTCAAATGTCGTATAGTAAGCAGAGTTGTTTCCATTTCTTGTTCTATTTATTAAATAATGAAATGTGTGGTATTAGGGTCCTTGGAAAGGAATTCCCTGTAAGTTCAATTATGAAACCAGCAATCACGAGTTCTGTAGCAAATTTTACAAATGTTTATATGCCCCAAAATTTCCATATAGTTGAAAGTTTAATCATCTCTTTCTGTATAATTCCTAATCTAATTCCTTCGTATCGGTTCTTTTTTTTTTAACATAGACATGCATGCAGTAGAAGTATTGTAAAAATTAAGTTGCCCGAGTGTTTTTGAACCCCTCATCCTGTTTGAGGTGAGTTAGCTGGAAGGGGCATGTACGCTTGCGGGGTTAGGTCTATCATGAAGGGACAGGTCTCCAGCCGGTCTGATAATCCCACCGGGCTGCTTGCAGAACCACACTGACACTTGACAAACTAATGATTTACTGTGGAGGCAGTGCCTTTTCTCTTCCTGCAGGGAAGACTGGCTAGTGAAAAGTGGGCGGGCCAAGCTTCCGGTCCATGGGACTGGAGATAAAGGAACAAATATTAGTTCACATTGCTACAGCGTCTGAATGTTTCTCAGTGCGTTTTTAAGTCCTTACAAGTCGAAGGTGGCCTTGCTGTGTTTGCCATGTTGAGCAGGAGCCTTAGAGTCATCCCAGCTTTTCAGACTGGAAACCAAAGCTCAAGGAAACTGAGGAAATCACCAAGCTTGCACCACTATTTTTGACAGAGTGAGGTCATGAACTTGGGTCTTTCCAGTTCCAGCTTTACGTCCTGATCTCTAAGGTATAACCTTGTAATTTCTCCCTTCTTATTAAAGCGTGCATAGCTCATATAGAAAAAACAAATGCACATCTTGTCTTGGAGCAGTGTTCAGGGCTCTTGCCTCAGGACAAAATGTTGTGAGTGCGTGGCACTGGGAGATTGAAACTTCTAATATTTTAAAATAAAAATTACACGTCTTGATGAGGGAGAAACTTTGGGCCAGTGCTCTTAGGCCTGTCTTCCCACTAAGCCCTGAGCAGGTGTTTTCAAAACACAGCTGCTTTGCAGAAGTTAGGTGAGAGTGCACATTCCAGTCCAGCTTTCTGCTGAACTAGAGCTCTGAGAATATTTTTTAAAGAAAATAAGAATCAAATGAAGATAAGAGTCAAGTATCCCTAGTCAAAGTTCAAAAAGAGCTTGCTTACTTTCTAACAATCTTGTCTTCCAGATTTGTAAAGATTTAGCTCAGAACAGCACAAGCCTATTGCTGCTTTCTTTGTAATTCAAATTTAACGGCAATACCCTCTGTTATTCTGTATCTGGTAAGGTATATAGAGTAATAGTACCATTTTTAAATAGAATTTCAAAGGGGATGCATCTCATGTTTTGTTTCTGCACTCATTGGACCCCTTAATTTTTTCATGCTTTTAAACCATTATGGATGTTGTCATGAGGGTAAAATGCTCGTTTCAGAACTTAGACTTGCTGAAATAGACCCCGAGTAGTCAATACAGCAAGTAAGGCAGAATAATGCCCTTCTGGAATTATCTCAAGGATTATGAAAACTGCTGCCTTATGCCTGTGATGCACCTGTGACATTTTAGCTTTGTGTTTTAACACTCTGTGATTTTTGACCTGGATGGGGCCCCACTCAGTGATACCTCATATTTTTCAGAATGTTGTAATGCAGAAGTCATGATATCTACTAAAAAAGTAGTTTTATACGTCTTAGTGTTCTGCAAGTGGATCAGCAATTACTTTGCTGCTGATCGAAGGGAGGAAGACAAGCTTTTTAAGGAAAGGTGAAATCTCTTATTGGAACATAGGATTTAAATGCATAAAACTACATAATTTTTCAGGCACCCACACCCTTCTGGTTCAAAATAGGAGCCACAAAGTTCAAGTACAGTTGACTAGAACAATTGTTACACGTGGATTTACAGTTGATTTAGTACTAACCTCTGCCAGAGAAAGGAATAATTTGGTTATGTAGAATTCTGAACTGGACAGGAAAAAGAAAACTTGAAACTCCGTTCTTTATCCATCTTTTACATCTAATTAATTGAGGTGTTGCAATCTGTATATTAGTCGTTCATTTTTTATTGTTATAGTGCAGCACCTGCACTTCTGAAGCTGCTTCGAACTAATGCATTTCTGGATAACAGCTGGTAAAGTGGCCAGAGATTGATCTGATGGTTTTACATCAGAGTTCTCAAGCTTAGATGCAGGCCTTTCAGTCAACTTAAGGACATTGCCATGCATGTCTTTATTTAAAAATTTATCGAAGGGGATTTTTCAGTCTTTGTGGCACTCTCTGATTTGAAACTTGATGTGTACACTTGATAGCAAGATCTTCATTGATGCTATATTCTTTCTACTTAGGTTGACAAAAGCTACTGTTTTTTACTGAATTATTCACACTGAGATAGTGGAGAGACATAACAATCCTTCCCCTTTCAGGTAGATCCGTGCTGAACTTGGACACACTGGTTTGCCTTGGGTCGCCTGAGAGCTTGCTTCCTAGTCAGCATTCACTACTTTAGACGTGAAAAGGAGAAGAATCCCCAGTGGAGCAATTTTGCACGGACAAGAAGAAAGCGGAGACTTCCTAAATCCTGCACTAAGTACACTGGAATGAGCACGATGACACCTGCAGATGCAGAGGTGTTTTTGTCCATCGGATGCGTCTTCTATTTTTAATGACTGTTTGAGTTCTAGGGCACTATGTTCAAAGGCTAACAAGTAATTTTCAGTTTATTACATCCTTTACAGTGATTTTTTTTCTAGTTTTGGACAGAGCAAATTTTTTTTTTCAAGCTTTGTACTAAAGGATACAGAAATTATATTGACCCTGCCACAGTCTTAGTATGCAACAGTTCATTTGATCAGCGGCTGGCTCAAGAATAAAATATTAAAACTGTTTAATTTTATATTGGTACACTGTGAAATTTTGGTGTTCTTATTTATCCATGACTTGGGCCATATTTCCAGAGAGATAAAATAAGCACTTTGATTTCTCCAGATATATAACTGAAAATGTGTGTCGGAAGAAGTCACCTTTTCATAAACTACTGTTATATTTTACTTCTGCAGTAGTGATGAATTTTGGAGGGTGTTTTAAGGGCTTGCAAATGTAGAGCAAACAATAGACAAATTTGTTACCGTAGGGTGAGGACTGTCCCCTTATTGTCATAGAACGCTTAACCAACAGTGAAACTGAAGTCTGTGGCAATAATTAACAGTGTTAATTGTATTGTTTCCTTTCTAGATCGCTAGCAAGTGTAGGAAAAGAAGTGAAATACAACATTTTGCAGACGCTGGTAGAAAAAGGGGAAGCCATTTGACTGGAAAAATTTCTGTGAGTACCTGTAAGATCACAATTGCCTTAACAGCTTAAAAATGAGTCTGGATAGGAAAATGAGGTATCTTACAGGAAAACTTCAGGTGGAATATTGGAAAAAGATTATCTTATTAAGGAGAGATTTCTTGAAGCCTGGAGATTTGTTGATTTTAGTTTTTTTTTTTAAATCAGAAAAGCATATGAAAACACTGCCCAGAAGTCTACAAAAGGTAAGCGATGAGCTGCAGGATACCAGAGGAAAAACATCTTTTGATGCGTGTATTGATTTCATAAGAAGCTGTAAATTCCTGCCTTGCTAAATGCATTCCCGCGCGTCCTTTAAATAAAGGAAGATGTAGCCTCACTGTTGGGAGAATCTTTTTGAAACTCATCGATATTGGTGCTGTTGGAGTTTCCCTGTGGAGTTTTAGTGAGGTTCTTGATATTTAGTGTCTAACGTGGGCAGGTGGGGTCTGTCTGTGAGGCCGGGAGCGTCGGTGTTGCATGGAACGGGACCGAAGTTGTGGCGTCTCGGTCAGGGTCGGTGGGAGTGTAGGCACGGTTTGCAGTTCCGTGTCTCCAAAGCGCAGCGGCGGGGTCAGAGTTGTGTGAGCGAGGCTGATTTTGCTGTTGCCGCGGCCGATGTAGGGGCTCTTGTTTCGCAGCGTGGGGAAAGGGGGAGCGCGGGGCAAGCGGTGCGGTGTCCAAGTGCTGCCGCCGTGTGGCCGCAC
>JAUMJL010002563.1:0-65945 GCA_033558185.1 Dromococcyx pavoninus | reverse complement strand
AGCAAGAGTTATTACCGTGAGGTTTCTAGATATCTCTCTGTATATCAAAGGATGAGAGAGCATGAGGTGTTTATATGGAAGTCCTGGATAGGGTAGGACCTGAGCATAATGCAAATGGTAAGAGTATGGGTTGGAGATTGTACTGGGAGTGGCTAAAAGGGGGATATAATTTTCTTCCCAGCAGCCAGTGTGGTGCTGTGATTTGGATTTGTAACCAAAGCCACGTTGATAATAATCCAGTATTTTGACTGTTGCTGAATACTGCTTGGACATCATCAAGGTTGTTTCCTTGTCCCACTATGTTCTCTGCCACCGGTGCAAATCTGCTGATCTGAGAGAAGAGTTGGGTAACAGAAGGCTTGTGTTATGTAACTCTGGGGTCATAGAAGACTCAGATCAGAGTAGTTTTGGGTCATAGAGGGGTAATAGAAGTGGGGGATGGTAGGAGAGCTGTGTCAGAAGAGAGTTCAGTCATGGAAGGCTTATACAAGTGTCGAGTCATAGCAGTGCTGGGTCATAAAAGAGATGGCTCATATAAGAGCGGGTCCCAGAGGTGTCATAGAGGAGTCAGGTTATAGAAGGATGAGTTAACAGTAGGGTTGGTCCATAGAACAGTTGAGTCATAGAAGAGTCGAGTCCCAGAAGAGTCACGTCAAAGAAGAGTCTGGTCAAAGATGAATCTTGTCAACAAAGTGTCAGGGCACAGATAGCTCATGACATAGAACAGTCAGGTAACAGAAGAGTTAGAGAATAGTTAGATCATAGACGTTCATAGAAATATAGGGCCATAGAAGGGTTTGGTCTTAGAAAGACCTGTTCATATAAGAGATGGGTCATGGAAGAGTCAGGTTGTAAATGAGTCGGGTCACAGAGGAGTAAAGAAGAGTTTAGACATAGAAGGTTCATAGAAAGGTTGGGTCATAGAAGATTTGTTTCATAAAATATTTGGATCATGGAAGAGTCAAGTAATAGAAGTGTGAGAGTGCAGTTGGGTAATGGAAGAGTTGGGTCATAAAATAGTCACGTCATAGGAGAACTGGGTCATAGAAGGTTTATAGAATTGTTGATCATGGAAAAATATGGTCTTAGAAGAGATGCTTATACAAGACCATGCAGATAAATGTTTTTTAGAATAGTGAAGTCCAATTAGGGTCATAGAATATTCAGGCCACTGAAGACTTGAGTGGCAGAAAAGTCCTAGAAGGCTCCTATAAGCAACAGCTCACACAAGAGACAGGTCATAGATGGGCTGGATCATACAGGAGGCATCTACCTTAAGAGTCACGTCATAATGTTGCGTCACAGTAGGATGGTGAGACACAATCTCTCCAAAGGAAAACCAGTCTCCTTCTCTTTCTGACACCGAGAAATGGGATTGGAGCGGACAAGGTCTGGGGCAGTCTTTAGTTCCCCTGCTCTTCCATTAGCCATTTCTGAAAAGGACATACAAGGTGGGACTGGTGTCAGTGGGCAGAGAATTCCCCCCAGACTCCATGACCTTTGAAAGATGATGGAGAGTGGCCTCACTGTGACATCGTTCTGATCACTTATCTCCCTGAGACAGGGCTCCCTTCTGTCCTAAAGACTGGTAAAAATTGTGTTTGCCCAAATGATCCGTTACTTAATCCCCACCCACTTTTGGCTGATCTCTGCTCTAGAGTCCTGCCTTGAGTCACAGTGGCCTGGAAAACCTTGCTGGGGAAGAGAGAGACAAAGAGGACAGAGGGAATCTCTGATCTGTATACACCTGCTCTTCCCAAATTCAGCAGTGCCCACACAGTGTCCTTGCTTCTTCTTTAATCCTTCCTGAAGAAGGAAACCATCATCATGATGCTCTTGAATGACCCTTCAAGTTGAGACTGAGTCTCAGTCTGGACCATGACACAGCTCCGTCTCCCACAGGAATGGTCCCAGTTCATCCTGCCTGTGCCCTTGGCTGAGGGCATTGCTGCCCATTGGGTCTGAAGCCTTAAGGAAATGTGGTAGGAAATCTCCAAGACCCAGTGTGTGCAAAGGCTTTGCTTAGACCAGAGACATGGCTGGGGCAATTCTAAAGACTTAGAATGAAATTCCTAAACTCACTCAACAGAACACCTCCCTCCAGCTTGAAGAAATGAGATCATTCCCTGTCACCTTCCGGTGTCCTGTGTCATGATGGGACAAAATATAGTGATTCTTACACCCAGTTATTTTTATAATATCAGAAATGGCACTGCAGGAAAGAAGTATTTCCCCCCCACCCCCAGCTGAGGGAGGGAACGTCAGGGATTGCTTCAGCCTGTTTCACAGCAAGTTCCCCTGGAGACTCAGGGACACCTCCAGGGAACCCAGAGGGGGCAGAGAAAGTGCTGCCTTGGGAGGCTCCTCTTCTGCTGGACTGGGGTGGTCTCCTGGCGTGGAGGGAGCAAGTGGGCAGCACTACAAAGAGCCAGGAGCAGCTCCTCTGCATAGCACAGCAGGGCTGAGGGCACTGCCTGCAGGCAGCGAGGGGAGAGGAGGGAGGCAGAGAGAGGTTAAAGGCAGTGTGGGGTGAAAAGAAAGAAGAGACTTCATTTGGAGAAAAATCTTCACAGCCGTTATGAAGGTAAACCTCTGGGTGCAGGGCAATGTAGCTGTTGTTCCTGAAGAGAGATCTCCTAAAGTCAGGACATCCCACAGTCTATTGGATCTTCCAGAAAGACTCTTCCAGTTTCTCTTGTGTAGAGAAAAATGAAATGGTTTATAGCAGGGCATCCCTGCTTCATGGTCAGATGGAGAGGACACTTCAGCTACCTTCACCCAGAGTGTTGGTACGGTGTGGAGCTGGATGAGCAGCCAGGGATGCCCTGGGATGTCCTTCAGAGCAGGGTTCCTGCACACCAGGGTCTGTGTGCTGGGAGAGGTACTCTGCCCCCTGCCAGGGTAAACACTCAGTCTGCCTGGGGTGCTCCCCATGTTGCTGTGGGGAGAAACTGTGGGTGGAAGAAGAAACTCCTGGCAGGAGAGGATCTTTCTGGTATCAGAAGATATTGTGAGGGTCAAGACTGCTCACAGCTCCAGATCACCCCAGGATATTTCTGAGGGGACATTTAAAAAGGAGCGACATGGAGGGATTACATTGAAGATAAGTAGCTTTCCTCAGTTTGCCTTTTCAGTTTCCTACTCTGAGGGAACATGCAGACAGCCAGTGCTCTGCAAACAAACAGTTTTCTGCGGGGCCAGGGGCTGGGAGGAGGTCTTTGAGTGGTGACAGTGAAAAAACATGGGACAGGGGAATAACTCAGAGGATGAAAATCTCCAGGTAGCAGGGATAGGTTCAGTAGATAAAAGGAAATCTCCACTCTCAGCTGTGCGTGGTGCCTCCTCCAGTTAACATGAAAGTGTGAATGCACTCTGTCTCAGGAAGCTACAAAACACAGGGCAGTCAGGAACATTACCAAGGGACAGAAGACGTCTCCTCAATCTGCACCAGCCAACCTTCTTACCTCGCAGGACTCTTATTGACCTCCCCAAGTGTAGCAGAAATGCTGAGAAATCCTGAAATAAAAAACAATCTCTAGCTGAGATTAGAGAGGGCTCTGAAATCCTTTTACTTCTAAAACATGTTTGTGAATTTAGCTCCTTAGCACTGGGAGTGCAGATCCCTATGGGCCCCTTTGCATTAGGAGTAGTTTTATCAGAAAAAATCACACACCAATGCTGTCCACACTGTTCCCATGACCCCACTGGTGCAGAGCCGGGCTGACTCCTTGGAACCCAGCAGGCAGAGGCCCGGCTCCTCACGACACATTCAGGTAGCATCAAGCAGGGCTCCAGGAACAGAGTTGATTGACAGTCTCATACAAATGAAAACAGCAGTGGGGAATGTGCAGTGTGAGAAATTACTTTGATTTTGCTCAGAGATGTCTCTTAATTTGTGACTGTTCTTTCATCCTTGTGCAGTGCTTCATGTCCAAAGGCAGCAAATGTCTAACAGCAGCTCCATCACCCAGTTCCTCCTCATGGCATTCTCAGACACACGGGAGCTGCAGCTCTTGCACTTCTGGCTCTTCTTGGGCATCTACCTGGTTGCCCTCCTGGGAAACGGCCTCATCATCACTGCCATAGCCTGTGACCACCACCTCCACACCCCCATGTACTTCTTCCTCCTCAACCTCTCCTTCCTCGACCTCGGCTGCATCTCAACAACAGTCCCCAAATCCATGGTCAATTCCTTCTGGGACACCAGGGAAATATCCTACTCAGGATGTGTTTCTCAGGTCTTCTTTGTATTGTTCTTGTTAGGCGCAGAGTATTCTATTCTCACCATCATGTCCTACGACCGTTATGTTGCCATCTGCAAACCCCTGCACTACGGGACCCTCCTGGGTGGCTGAGCTTGTGTCCACATGGCAACAACTGCCTGGGGCTCTGCAATTCTAAACGCTCTGCTGCACACGGCCAATACAATTTCATTGCCCCTCTGCCGAGGCAATGCTGTGGACGACATCTTCTGTGAAATCCCCCAGATCCTCAAACTGTCCTGCAGAAATGCCGACCTCAAGAAGGCTGGTCTTCTTGTGGTGAGTGTTTTATTAGTATTTGGCTGTTTTGTTTTCATAGTGGTGTCCTGTGTGGAGATCTTCAGGACTGTGCTGAGGATCCCCTCTGAGCAGGGGCGGCACAAAGCCTTTTCCACCTGCCTCCCTCACCTGGCTGTAGTCTTTTTGTTTATCAGCACTGTTTTATTTACTTACCTGAAGCCCCACTCAGTCTCCTCCCAGTCCCTGGATCTCGTGGTGTCTGTTGTGTACTCGGTGGTGCCTCCAGCATTGAATCCCCTCATCTATAGCATAAGGAACAAGGAAATCAAGGAGACAGTGTGGAAAATAAAAAAACAGTTTTTTCTCTGAAACAATACACTGCCAATCTTCTACTGCATAGCAGCTACAATGAAACTCATTGCAGGTCCAGCCTCTCTTCTCTAGTTTTCTCTTGGTGTCATTGATTGTCATTAATGGTAATGGTGTCATTCTTTTTCAAATTCACTGTTCACTTTTCTTGCCTGACTGTACATTTGCAAAGGAGGAGTCAATTTCTGTGTGTTTAAACACTATAAAGGGCCTTGCTGCAACCTTTTTTTTTTTTTTGAAACCTTTCATCCAAGGCCTTTTTGAAGCTTCAGGGAAAATTCTTGTGTGCATGGGTGGAGGGGAAAATGTTTCAGCATGACAGCACTGCAAAGCAGCACCAGCGCTTGATCTCCCAGAACTGTTCTCTTTCCCCTTCCACACTCGCTATCTGATCCCTGGTAAGGCCTGGTTGCTCTGGCAGCATGGTCATGGCCGTGCCGCGTGGTTGTGCTGTGACTGCAGGCAGGGACAGGCAATGGGCACTTCCATGTTAGAACAGGCAACATTTCACATATTAAAAGTCCTGCTGTCTGGCATAGGCAGGTAGACTTTCTGAAGCAGTGAGTGTGGTAGACCTGACCATCCACATAAACTTGGCAGAGTTTAGTGGACCTGCTGGCCCAGTGGAGCCTATTAGACCTGGCAATGACAGTGTTGGGTGGACTTGACGACTTGCCATAGCTGGGTAGACCTGCTCTCTTGACAGAGTAGGGTAGACCTGGAAATACAGTGGAGTTAGTAAGACTTACTACTTGGCAGAGGCAAGTAGACCTGGCTCCGCGATGGTGCTGTGTGACCTGCAGGCTTGCTGGACCCAGGTACACAGGGAAACCTGAGTAGAGTTGGGAAGTTCTACTGCCCTGAAGGCCCAGGGCAGCGGGATGGATCTGCTGGCCTGGACAAATTTGGTCGATCTGGCACCTTGGCAGAAGTAGGTAGACCTGGCCACTGTCACCAGCTGCTCTGTAGCTGAGCAGTTCTGATAGCCTAGTGGTGCCAGGTGGACTTATTAGCTGCATGGATTTGGGAAGAACTGACAGCCTGACAAAGCCGGGTAGAGCTGACAACCAGTGCTGACTTCTGCAGAGGAGGCTAGACCTGGCAACATCTGCCAGCTGCCCTGGAGCCAGGTGGATCTGCCAACCCAGAAGATCTGTGGAGTTCTGCTACTCCTGGGCTTCACAACCCCAGCCAGTTTGTCTGCTCTGCCTGGGCCCCCAAGGCCTACACAGCCCAACACACACCTTATGGGAAGACAGCTCTCCCTCCTTTTTGCCTCGCTGGCTGACTTGGAACTTGGCAGAGGTGACAGTTTCTGGCATGAGCTGCTTTGCTCACTGTCATGGATTTGCAGTCTGCTGGTAGAATTCAGGCACAGGGTGACCATGCAGTGTCTGGGATCCGACGCTTCTGAGCTCTTGGGTTTGGTTTCTGTAGTGTGGTGTGCAGGTTTGGGGGGTGGGGAAAGGGCAGTGGTGGCCTTATTGGTGGTAGATTTCTTTTTTTTTCCCCATGGCCACTATTTTGTTTTACTTTGAATTCGAATTCTTATATTTTTAATAAGGTAACACTGTGAAAATATAAATGTGCTCCATCGTGCACGAACTGCAACCCCCAAACTGGCATACAGACTCTCTGAAACCCAGTGGGAGAGTTGGCAAAGGGAAGGAGAGAGTCGTGGGCAAATTCGTGCCCTGCGCTCCTGCTGTCTGGAAAGTGGGCCCTTCGGAAAGAGTTGTGAAGGGAAAAGGGATCCAGGAAGGCTGGACATTCTTTAAGAAGGAAATTTTAAAAGTGATGGAGCAGGCTGTCCCCATGTGCTGCAAGACAAATGAATGGGGAAGAGAAGAGCCTGGCTGAACAAGGAACATTTGCTGTGACTCAAGAAGAAGTTTATCACTTCTGAAAGAAAGGTCAGGCAGCTCTAGAAATGTCCAGGGATCTCTTTAGGTTGTGTGGGGAGAAAATTAGAAAGACAAAAGTCCAGTTCAAACATATTGGCCACTGTTGTAAGAGACAACAAATGTTTTTACAAATACATCAACAGAAGAAGAGACCCAAGGAGAATCTCCATCCTTTATTGGATATGGAGGGGAACATTGCTACAGGGGATGAGGAAAAGGCTGAGATGCTTAACGTGTTCTACACTGTAGAAGAAAGGGACAAGAGCAGGCCGCTGAAATAAACAGAAGGGTATGAGAAAATGCTGAAGTAAACAGGATTTGAGTGCATGGGAATACTGATAGTGGATTGCTACACAGAGCATGAGAAGAAGAAGAGAACTCCTGCCAACAGCTGCCTTATCAGGGTGGCAGCCATAGAAGGACGAGCATCTGGGTAAAAGATGTGTAAAGTACTGCTTGTAGAATAAGCATTTGTCTCACTTGTCTCACTTGCACTGCCTGAGAAATCAACTCTGCCTCATGTGCACCACAAGTTGAGTCTGTGCCTCATATGCCACACATGTCCTTTTCAGAAACGGCCAATGGATGAGCAAAGGAACTAAAGGCTGTGCCCGAGATCTTGCCCAGTTGGACCTCATATCCAGATGTCTCAAAGAGAAGAGGACTGTATTTCCCTTGCTCAGATATTGTCTCAGCTTCATTGTATGACCCAAAATTTCTATGACCTGGCCCTCATATTTGTCCCCCATGATCCAACTCTTATATGAGCCACCTCTTCTACGACCACACTATTTTATGACCTGACACTCATATGACCTTTCTACAACTATTTCATGACGCAAGTCTATTATGTCCCCTCATTTGACCTGAATTTTCTATGAATCATTTATGACCAGACTCTTCTATAAATGACTCTTCATTTTCCCTTCTATCACCCGAAGCTTCTATGACCAAACATTTCTATGACTTGACCTTTCTATATCCCAACGCTTCTATGAGACAGTTATGACCCAACATTTCCATAAACATCCTACAATCAAAGTCTCCTTTGACACAACTCTTTTGTCACCCTGTCCTTCTCCTGACTTGTCTGTGACCCGAACCTTCCATGATCTGAGTCTTCTATGTAACAACATTTCTTAAAAAATGAGCCTTCTGTGACCCACCTCTTCTATGACCCAACACTTACACGAACTTTCTATCAGTTTTCCTCAAATAAGCCTCTATGACCCAACTCCTCTATGATCCAACTCTTCTGTGACCCATCTCTCATATGATCAGGCCCTTCTATGAATCCAGCCTTTTATGACAAACCCTTTTATGGCCTTCCATGACCTGACTATCCTCTGACTATTCCATGAGTATTCCATGATGTGACTTTCTATGAACCAAGATTCTATGACTTTTCTATGACCCAACATTTCTATGACATGAGTCATCTGTGCTGCTTCTACGATCAGATCACATCTATCACCAGACTGTTCTATGATCCAGCTCTTCTGGGACACTGTGGGACATGACCCTTCCATATCCCAACTGTTCTATGACCCAATCCTACTATTAACAGACCCTTCTGTGACCTGACCCTCTATTACTTGACTCCTCTAGGACACCTCTATGTCCTGAATATCATATGAGCCACCTCCTCTATGGAGAATGCCCTCAGAACCATAGTGTGAATACTGGGACTATGCTACGCAGGAATAGGAGTTGGAATTGATGATCCTTATGGGTCCTTTCCAACCCAGGTCATTCTATGATTCTATGATTCTATGACTTTTCACGTCTATGACCTGACTCTTCTACACGAACTGAGGCCTTCTATGATGCTTCTATGACTCGACACTTCTATGATCTTTCTGTGACTCGACACTTCTATGATCTTTCTGTGACTCAACTCTTCCATGAACCTTCTATGACTCAAAGCTTCTATGTATCTTTCAAAATAAAACCTCCTTTGTCTTGGCTCTTCTACCACCCCACGCTTCCATAACTCCTCTATGGCTTGACTCCTCTAAAACTGGAGCCTTTTGTGAACCAGATCTTCTGGGGAAAGTCTTCTATGACCCAACATTATCTGACCTTTTTATGGCTTTCTATGACTCGACTTTGCTCTGACTCTATGATCAATCTTTCTCTGACAAAATCCTTCTATGACCTGACATGACTATCACCTGAATTTTGTATGACCTGACTCTTGTCAAACTCTTCTATGGCATTACTCTTCTTAAACCCTTACATGACCTGATTAGAATAAGAATTTTTGGACTTGATATTACTATGTCTCTTCCATGACACAAGATTATTATGACTTCACCCTTCTATGACCCAACTCTTCTGCACCTTCATGGAGCTGTGTGTGAGAGCCTTGGCATCTCAAGTAACTCTATAGGCCTGTGTTTGGCATTAAATAGCTGATCTGACTTTGATTCAGCAATGTGAGAATGTTCATGACACCAGGGTCATTGTAGTCACAGCCAGATCTGCCTTCCCTGGGGGTCAGGGCTTGGCCTTTCTGCTTCACTAAGGAAACCAAAGATTTTCTCAGCCTTACAGATGCCTGCACAGTGCCTTTGTCTCCCTGCAATCATGGCCTCCAACTAATGCTCTAATGATTCCCTGAGGGGTTTTTTCACCAACGATCCTCACTGAGACCAATTAATACTTCAAGATTTTCTGAGTTTTGCCTTTTAATTCTTTAGAGATTTGCTCAATCTCTTTGAAGCATCTGAGGTTCAAGGACTCAGCAGTGAAAACACCCTGGATCTCATTAAAATACAGAAATCCTTAACGAGCTCTTTCTCTTCATGCAGTTTTCTTCAGTTCTTCAAGGCTTGTACAGCTCATTGGAGTCATTTCCCAGAGAGGTTAAACTGGAAGTTTTAAAATCACCCCTAATAAAAATATGTTTTAACATGAAGTTTTTCTTTAATTAAATATCAGCTCAGAGAAGAGGTGACAGAAACATTCTCCAATTGACATTGATGCAGAGTGTCTCCTCAGGAGGTCTGGGCAGCATGGAGAAGCAGTCCCTTGAGGTCTGACACTGCATGGACAGCCTTGCTCCTCACCTCCTCAGCCCCACCATTTCTCTCATTGCCCCCCTGTAACTTGCATCCCTTTTTCTTAACACTGAAGGGAAGGTTTGTATAGTCACTACAGGAAAGAAATATCTCTGCCCAACTGAGGGAGGGAACGTCAGGGTTTCCTTCAGTCCTTGGAGCCCCAGGGACACCTCCAGGGAGCCCAGAGGAGTGCTGCATTTTACTGCCCCTCTGCTGCTGAGCTGGGCTGGGCTGCTGGGATGGAGGGAGCTCATGGTAAGTGGGCAGCACTGCAAAGATCCAACGCTGCCCAGGAGCTGCTTCTCTGCAAAGCACAGCAAGGCTGAGGGCACTGCCTGCAGGGGAGAGGAGGGAGGCAGAGAGAGGTTAAAGGCAGTGTGTGGTGGGAGCATGCTGAGAACTCACGGAAGGAGGAATCCTCACAGCCCTTCACACAGTAAGTCTCTGGCTGTACGACAAAGCATGAACGACGTTCCTGGAGGATCCCCTAAAGCTGGCACATCCCACAGTTTGCAGGATCTGTCAGGATGTCTCTCCCAGTGTCTCTGCTGTAGAGCAGAAGAACCTACTGTCAAGCAGGGCTCCCCTGTGGCACTGTCAGAGGGACAGGGCATGAGGGCTGCCTTCTGCTGGGGACGTATTCAGAGCTGTGCACTCAGGGATGCCCCGGGCTGTCCTTGAGAGGAGGGTCCTTGCAGCCCAGGCTCTGTGTGCCAGGACAGGGACTCTGCCCCCTGCCAGGGTCAGCGCTCAGCCTGCCCGGGGAGCTTCCTATGGGCTGTGGGGAGAAGCTGTGGATGGAAGGAGTGAGTCCTGAAAGAAGAGGAAGATTTCCTTCTGCTCTTGAGAGGGTGCTGTGTGTGTCAGGGCTGCTCACATCTCCAGATCAGCAACAGGAGTCTTCATAGAGAACCTTTCCAGAGGAATGTCAAGGTAGAGTTTTATATAAGGATAAAGAGATTACCTAAGTTTTCAGTTTCCTGCTCTGAGGTCAGGGACTTGACGAAGGGGGAGAAGGGAGGGAAAGAGAAAAACAGGAAAGGCTTTTAATGTTTAAACAAATTTTGAGGTTCTTGAGCTGTTTCCCTGAGTGGTCAGAAGATCTGGTTACAGCTCCTCCTAATGTAAGTATATCAACTTCCCTGCCCGTAGACCACACCAGCACCACCTCTGCTGTTCTTCTGCCTTTTTGAACCACCGAAAACGAACGTGCAAGCAGTCAGTGCCCTGAAAACAGGCAGGTTTGTGTAGGTGAGTGTAAATTATTTCGACTTGGGTTTGTGAGCAAGGAAAAGACATGAGACAGGGAAACACCTCCAAGGAGGAAAAGATCCAGGCAGCAGAGAAACCATCAGGGAATGAAAGCAAACTAAAGCAGGAACTACTGTAGGAGGAAAAATTTGTAAAAGCTCTGTGTGATCTGCTCAGAAGCAAACCCCTTTCTCTAAGAAAGGTCCTTTATCTCCTCTCCCACACAGCAAAGCCTCTGCTCTCAGGGATCTGGGATCCAAGGTTAAACCACCTCCTCTGTAGCCACAGCTCCAGTGCCCTCTCCAGAGCACAGGGGCTGAGAGCAACTGCCCGGCACTGTTGGTGTTTGGGAGGTGCCGTGCACAGCTGGGGAAGGGTAACGCTGTCTGCGTGCCCGGCTCCCTCTGCCCTGGCCTCTCCTGGACAGACCCTCACTCTCTCTCTCCCTCTTTCTCCCCTTATCTGTGTTTTTTGCAGTTGTTCTATGTTCTTTCTGCCAGGCTCTCTGGGGATGGGAGTTTCCGTGCACAGTCGCGCCCTGGCATGGTGGCTCTTTTCCTGCAGTTGTGTCCATGGGAACCCCTGTCCCAGCTTTGCTCTGAACTGTGAGGCTGTGGGCAGTGCGTTGAGTGGTGCTGTGGAAGGAGATGAATCTCCCTTCATCAAATGCCATCATGAGAACACTTGGCTGTCTCCTTGAGGTGTCTGCACTAGCTGTGATCTTCCCTCCAGGATAAAAACCTGTCCTGTCACATCATTGTGTTACCTGAAAGCCCCATGGAGAAGTGCAGAGATGCTGTGAGATAGGAGATATCGTTGTGTTTTTGAAATGAGCCGTGTGTGTCCTGGGCTGAAAGAAGACGCTGAGACCTTAAGAAAAAGGGTGAGGAATTGAGTGGTGTGATGTGGAACCCTCTGCCCTGAACAGAGTATGTGTAACAGGGAGAGGGTGAATCCAGAAATGACTTGATTTTTTTCAGAGAAGGCTCCCATAACACAGTTCTATCTTTTCCTCCTATGACAGTGCCCCATGCAAGGGCAAGATGTCCAACAGCAGCTCCATCACCCAGTTCCTCCTCCTGGCATTTGCAGACACACGGGAGCTGCAGCTCTTGCACTTCTGGCTCTTCCTGGGCATCTACCTGGCTGCCCTCCTGGGAAACGGCCTCATCATCACCACCATAGCCTGTGACCACCACCTCCACACCCCTATGTACTTCTTCCTCCTCAACCTCTCCCTTCTTGATTTTGGAATCATCTAAACTACTGTCCCGAAATCTGTGGCCAATTCCCTCTGGAACACTAGGGACATCTCCTATACAGGATGTGTTGCCCAGGTCCTTCTTTCTCTTTTTATGATATCATCAGATTATTTTCTGCTCACCATCATGTCCTACGACTGCTACGTTGCCATCTGCAAACCCCTGCACTACGGGACCCTCCTGGGCAGCAGAGCTTGTGTCCACATGGCAGCAGCTGCCTGGGGCTCTGGATTTCTCTTTTCTTTGCTGCACACTGCCAATACATTTTCACTGCCCCTCTGCCATGGCAATGTTTTGGAACAGTTCTTCTGTGAAATACCACACATCCTCAAGCTCTCCTGCTCCCACTCTTATCTCAGGGAGGTTTGCCTTCTTGTCATCAGTGCCAGTTTAGGCTTTGGCTGTTTTGTTTACATTGTGGTGTCTTATGTGCAGATCTTCAGGGCCGTACTGAGGATTCCCTCTGAACATGGCCGGCACAAATTTTTTTCCACCTGCCTCCCTCACCTGGCTGTGGTCTCCCTTTTTTTGAGCACTGCTATATTGGCCTACCTGAAGCCCCCCTTCCTCTCCTCCTCATCCCTCGACTTGGTGCTTTCATTTCTGTATTCAGTGGTGCCTTCAGCAATGAACCCCCTCATCTACAGTTGGAGGTATCAGGAGCTCAGGAATGCCCTAGGCAAACTGGCCCAATGGATGTAGTTTCATTAACAATAACCTGCTTCCCCGTCTCTGTTCCTTTCCAAGAGTTCGGCTCAGGCCAGGAGTCTGTTATTTTCCCTTGTGATAATCCTACCTGTAGATAATATTCCCAGCTACACTACTTGTCTTGAGGTTTAACCCCGTTGTGTCTGACCTTTGCACAACACCGTGTCAGGTGTGGCCTGTCCAAATGCAGCTCTTCAATAAAAGGCCATCTCTCCGATGTGGTGTTTCAAGGCTGACCTCTTCATCTAAAGCTGCTACAAATAAAATATCCATGGAAATGGATTTCTTTAGTTAATCTGTTCTTCTTGTGTACTGGCTGGTTTTGGGTTTAAGCTTATGATAACTTCCGATTCCATTGGACCAAAAGTTTTAGAAACTCTCTTCTCACTGTCCAGTACCAGTACTGGGCTCCCCATTACCTCCTCAGGGGGCTTCCTTTGTGACAGGACTGATGGCACATACAAATTTCTCACAGAAATGAATTTGGAGGGATGAGGGGAGGATGGGTTCTCATCATGTGCTCAGGGCTGAGAGTGAAGGGAGACTGAAGAAGAAACACCCTCAGAGGTGATGTCCCGCAAAACTAAAGGATTGAATCCATGTATCCACAAACAAGGAGTCTAAAGCACCGTGGGAGTAAGTGAGGACCCAGCAGGAAGAGGAAAGGGAGACTGGAGAGATGCAGGAGCTGCCTGAGGAGCCCCAAGGCTCTCGTGCTGTCCTGGTTAGTGGGGCTGGAGGGGGCAGAGGAGAGGTCAAATGCAGCTGGGGTTGAGGATCAGCTACAGTGAGTGCCCTCTGTTTCCTGGTGTCATTATTGCCAGCATCAGCCTTGGATCTTATGGGCAGGATGAGATCCCTCTCTGCCCCCCAAGACATTGCTGTGCTATTCAAAGGGCTGGGGCTGGAGTTGAATGAACACAGATCTGCAGCAATCTGGAATTGGCTGTGCTGTGGGACCATTCCATTCCGGGCTGCTCTCCTGGGCTGGACCACTTTAGGCTGTTGGAGAGGACAGGAGAGGTAGAGAGAACTGGGGAGAGGCTAGGCTGTGCTAGAAAAAGCCAAGAAGAGGAGACCATCAGTGTAGAGCTGAGATGTGAGAGTGTGCAGGGTGAGGGCACTCAGCAGGGTGCTCACGGTGTAGAGTCAGGTGTCATACTGAAGGAAGCAAGAACAACAATGCAAAAGAGAGGGGCCTGCTCAGTGCCATGTTCCCTGGACACCCTCAAGAACCTGTCTCAGGGAAACCATAACAGATGTATCCCACACAGCAGCCATTTCCATGTCTTTACCTCCAAGCACGGAGGAGGGACTTTTACTTCATGGTCACCCCCGTCTTCCCTTTTGCTCAGTGATACCCAAATCCACCACCATTATTTATAAAAAGAGAACCAGTTTCCTGGTTCGCAGAAATGGACATAATTAGAGCTGATCCATTTCTCTTGGGTATACCAGAAATATCATTGGCAATTCTCAGTAAGGGATGTGTGTTGAAGTAAAGACACAAGCATTTTTCCTAACTAATGACTAGGAACAATCAGGCTTTTTTAGTTATATCTCCTTCTCAGAGGCATAGTAAAAATATATCTCTTCCTGTCCCAATATAATTTCCCACCACAGACAAAGTCCGTATCTGCCTTGGACTCAGTGTGGTTGCGACTCTCTCCCTGCCAGTTTTTGTCCATCCTCTAGGAAGGGACAGTCAGGCTCAGGCAATCTGGAGGAATTAGATTCATGGATATAACCCAGATCTTATAAAACAAATCATAGAATCATAGAATATCCTCATTTGCATTGATCTCATTAGTATCATCAGGTTCAGATCCTGACTACACAGGGGCACCCTGAAGGTTACACTATATTTCCAATAACATTGTCCAAACACTTCTTGAACATTGACAGGTTTGGGGCTGTGACCACTACTTTGGGGAGCTTGTTGCAGTGCTTGACCACTATCTCAATCAGAACTTTTTCCTAATATCCAGTTTGAACTTCCCCTGATGCAGTATTAAGCCGCTCTTTCACTGTCACCAGATATAAGAGAGATCAGCACATCCCTCTGTCCTTCCCATAAGGAAGCTGTAGACAACAATGAAGACACTCCTCAGGCTCATCTTCTCTAAGCTATCCTCAGCTGCTCCTTGTAAGTCATGCCCTCTTGTACTTCTACCATGTTTTAGCCTTCCTTTAGACACATTCAAACATTTTTCAATCCTTCTTATATTGCAGAGCCAAAAACTGCAAACATTATTTGAGATGAAGCCACATTAATGCTGAGTATAGTGGGACAGTCACTCCTTTCACCTGGTTGGGTACCCTGTGCTAACACAGTCCAAGACACAGTTGTCCCTTTCAGTTACCAGTTGACTCATATTAAGCTTACCATCAACCTCCCAGATCCCTGTCTACTGGGCTACACTCCAGCATGATGTCCCCAGCCTATATGTACCTCCAGTATTGCACCGTGCAGAACCCGGCATTTGCCTTGCAGAATGTCATTTGGTTGATGATTACCTCTAACTTATCAAGATCTCTGTATAAGGCCTCTCTGCCTTCAAGACAGTCACTGGCTCCTCTTATTTTAGTATTATTGGAAAACTTAGTGTGTACTCAACTCACACGTCATATTCATTGACAAAGCCAACAAAGAGACCTAGCCCTAAAATTAAACCCTAGGTAACACCAGTAGTGACTGGGTGCCAGCCAGGTAGTGCTCTGTTTACTATAACTCTTTGAGCCCAGCGCCTCAGCCAACGCTTCATCATCACATAGAATCATAGAATGATTTTGGTTGGAAAAGACCTTTAAGGTCATGAAGTCCAACCATGGATCCAGCCCTGCTAAGTCTGTCACCAGACCATGTCCCCAAGTACTTTCACGGTTTAGCCCCAGCCCAGCCAATTTCAGCAGCTAAAACTGAGCAGTTGGGCTCTTAGTTCCCTTCACCTCCACCTCCAGGGAAAGGGAAATGAGAGGAAAATACTTGTAGGTTGGAAACTAAAACTACATCTTTAACTAAATTAATAACAACAATAATAAAAATAATATCAATAATAATAATAAGGCAAAGAATAAGGCAATAATAAAATATATCCAAATATATTTCATATGTACAATATATGAAATCATGCCCACAACCTTTGATGATTGTACGTCACCACAAATGCTGCAGACAAAGTAGACATTATAGAATCGTAGAATGTTCCATTTGGAAAAGACCTTTGAGATCATCGAGTCCAACCACACCCATCATCCACTAAACCATGTCCCTCAAAAACTCATGTACACATTTTTTAAACACCTCCAGGGATGGTGACTCAACCACCTCCCTGGGCAGCCTTTTCCAGTGCCTGACCACACTTTTGGTAAAGAAATTCTTCCTAATTTCTAGTCTGAACCTCCCCTGGTGCAATTTATGGCCATTTCCTCTTGTGTTAAGAGGTAAAAGGTCCAAGACTGGGAGGAAGGTGAGCTCAGGAACTGGATCCAGGAATGCACAGCTCTGGGTTTGGGGCAAACAGACAGACGAGATCCTGGCTGGATGTCTGCCAACCCAGAAGAGAGGGAGACCCTTGTTATCTCTCAGTTTTATACCCAGTCTGATATATAGGGGATGGAATCCTCTCTTGGTCAGTTTGGGGTCACCTGTCCTGTCTGCCCCTCCCTGCAGGTGTGACTTTATTCATCAGCTCGAGGATGGCCTTGGTTACTAGATGAATAAGAATAAAAACAATGGCCTTTTTAAGCACCAATGCTCCATATTATCACCTCTAGAGAGAATCGTCTGAAAAACATGCAGTTAGCTTTCAGAAAATAAAATTACTTTAACAAGACTTAGCCAGTGTCATGAAACCAACCCCAACTGAACTCTAACCATAATTCTGTACCACTTATTCCATGCCGTTTACATCATTCTCAGGAAACCACCACTTACATCTTCAAATATATATATGCAAACACGTAAAATGTTATTTCATGATTTATCCACACAGAAGTTCATTATGTTCATGACTGTGGGTGTCCATTCATTTTAGCAGGGTCTCAGGGAAAGAAGAATAGTATGAAGACTCATTGTGGTTCTTTCTGACAGGCTGCAGGTTAGAGGTGTCAGTCTTGAGAAGGTCAGTGTACATAACATGATGAATCTGGCTCCTTATTCTGAAAAACCCTCAGTGAACACTGCTAGTATTATCTTGCATTTGACATTATTCAGGTTAAGACTGAGCATTCTTACCCAGAGTAGATTTCCTTGAGGTACACATTGAGCGTCACCATCCTTAAGCATTGCCCACCAAGTGTGTCCAGGCCCTTGAGTGAAAGCAACCCCACGGGTGGGTTTCTCTTTGCCCACAGCAGGAGAAACCCAGACAGTTTTCCCCACCCAATTCCTTTCATGTAACACAGGGACTTTATCCCCTCCTACCATGTGGAGAGGGGCTGACGGAGTAGGACCAGCTTGATTGGGGGATGCCCTGCTCTTAACAAACCAGGTGGTTTCTGCCCAATGTTTATCCCAGTCTTTAATGTCGCTCTCCCAATGCTTTCAGGGCAACGTTGAAAAGCCCAGTATATTGCTCAGTTTTCGCTGAAGCTGGTGTATGGTAGGGAATAGGATCCGACAGGAGAATAAGGAAAGGGACAGGAAAACTCACCTGACATTAAAATATAGCTCAGAAAGTGGCGCCATTGGTGGGATTTTGGTGTTTTTGATCACAGGGAGGTTTACACTGCACTGGGTCTGGGGGTGACGGATGGGGTTCAGCTGTCTCAAAGTATAAAAGGATTCTTGCCCGTGTGTTGGTGGGGCTCATTGAGAGGGCTTTGAACCAGGTTCCAAAGGGAAGGGGACAGAACTCTCTTGGCTTTGACACCTTGGTGCCTTGACACCTACATGCCTCATCCTCAATGCCCTGATGCCTCAACCTCAACACCACATCCTCAACAGCTCCGTGCCTCAGACTCAGATCCTCAAAAACTTGACACCTTGGCCTCCCAGCACCAACAAGTCAACACTTTGGCTTCTCAGCATTGACACCCTTTGGACTTGATGCCTCAACATATCCACTTCAACACTTCCATCTCTCTATCTTGACACCTCAACACCTTGACACCTCAGTCTTAACACCTCGGCCTCTCAGACTGATCAGCTTGACAACCTCAGCCTCTCAGCCTGCTATCACGATCCTGTTATGGGGATGGGCATGATGGGGTGATCATGGTCCCTGTCCCCGATGGAAGCCCCAAACTCCCGAGGTGATGTGTGGAGAGGGGGTATAATTCCTCACAGTCTTATCTGTTTATCTCAATATTCTCAGCTCTGAGCAAGGTCTCTGGAAAGCAACAAGGTCTTCAGGAAGGAGTGTGGATCAAGAATTGTACAAGATCTGTTTTGGTGGGAAAGCAGAACCTTACAACAAGAGCTGATCCAGAGGACAAGTGAGAAAGATGAAGATGGGAATAGTTGATGAAGTAAATGAGCACCAGGTCTGCAGTATGCCTAAATGGACATGAGATGGTAGCAAAGACCCAGGAATAGAGCTACTAATGACCATGTAACCATTTCTGGGAATGGGTGCAGAATATGTTATTGATCTCCAGGGGTACTGATGAGTATATAACACATGTGGAAAAAAACTCAGTAGATTTTGGTCAAGAGTATTGATGAGGAAAAATCCTGGTGCAACCCCAGCACTGTAATAAAAGAACATGAGCTTAACAGTGATGGCTATGGATTGTGATTTTTGCACTTCATAGAAGAGTCAGGTCATAGAAGATTCTGGTCATAGAGATGTTAAAGAGGGGTAGAGTCATAAAAAGTAGAATCCTGAGTCATAGAAATGTTGGATTTTAAATTATGGAATCACACTATGGTTTGGGTTTGAAGGAACTTTAAAGGTCATCCAGTTCCAACCACTCTGCCATGGACAGGGACAATTCCCACTATACAAGGCTGCTCAAGATCCCATCCAACCTAGCCCTGCGCACTTCCAGGAAGGAGGCAGCCACAGCTTCCCAGGGCAATCTGTGCCAGTGTCTCACCACTCTCATCATGAAGAATTGCATCCTAATGTTTAATCTGAATCTTTCCCCTCCTATTTTGAAGCCCCTTCATCCTATCACTACTTGTCCTTCTAAAAAGTCTCTCTCCAGCTTTCTTGTAGCCCCTTCAGGTACTGCAAGGCCATTAAAGAGGTCCGGGCAAAACATTCTCTTTTCCAGGCTGAAAAACCCCAACTCTCTCAGCCTGTCCTCATAGCAGAGGTACTCGTGCTCTTTGGTCATATTTGTAGCCTTCCTCTTGACCCATTCCAACAGTTCCATATCCTTCTTATGTTGGGGATTCCAGAATTGGACACAGCACCCCAGGTGGATTCTCACAAAAGACTAGTAGAGAGTTTAAAGAGAGTTTTGGTCTTTCATAGTCAAAAGCTGGGCTAAGGCTCACATCCACCTTCTGGTCCATCTGTCAGGTGCCCAGAGCTGCAAAGCTCCAACTGTTTCTGTAACCAAACAATTTGTTGTGTTAAACTATTCTCGAGATCTTTGCCAAACACCCGTGATGCTCACCAGGACTTGTGGGAGACGTGGAGGATGGAGGCCACCTTGGGCACAGTGATCACTAAATGATAGAGGTTTTGATTTGTGGAGAAGTGAGGAGAGGGTCAGCAGAATGGCCACCTTGGAATTTCTGAGCGTGGAACATGGCCTGTTTAGGAGTCTGGTTGAAAGAGTCAATTGAGAAGCAGCTCTGAAGAATAAGGGAGTCCAGGAAGGCTGGACATCCTTCAGGAAGGGAATCATGAAGGCACAGGAGCAGGCTGTCCCCATGTGCTGAAAGATGAACTGGTGAGACAACCAGTCTGGCTGAACAGAGAGCTCTGGCTTCAACAAAGATTAAAAAAAAAGAGAGTTTATGAGCATTAGAAGAAGGAATCTGCAGCTCAGGAAGACTAGAAGGATATTGTGAGGTTATACCTGGAGAAAAGTAGAAGGGCCAAAGCGCTGTTAGGACTTTATCTGGCTACAGATGTGAAGAGCAATATAAACCTCTTCCAGAAATGCAGAAGAAAACTAGAGCAAAGGAGATTCTCCATCTTCTATTGGATGCTGGAGGGGACATTGCCACAAAGGATGAGCGGAAGGCTGAGGTACTTAATGCCTTCTTCACCTCAGATTTTCATAGTCAGACCAGCTGTTTTCTGTGTGCTCAGCCACCTGAACTGGAAGACGGGGGTGGGGAGCACAGTAGGGAGCCCCCACAATCCAAGAAGAAAGGTTTAGGGACATGACACACCAGAGAAGTCTATGGTGCCAGATGAGATCCACCCAAGCCTACTGAGGGAACCAGCAGTGGATCTTGCCAATCCAATCTCTGTCATTTATCAGCAGCCCTGATCAACAGAGAAGGTCACAAACAACTGGGAGCTTGTCAATGTGATGCCCATCTACAAGATGGGCTGAAAGGTTGATGCAGGGAACTCCAGGCCTGTCAGCCTGACCTCAGGAATGAAGAAGATTATGGAGTAATGTGCTCACCAGGCAAGTTCAGGAAACCATGGGACCAGGCCCAGCAAGTACTGGTTCATGAAGGCCAGGTCCTGCTTGACCAACCTGATCTCCTTCTATCATCAAGTGACCCATTTAGTGGACGAGGGGAAGACTGTGGGTATTGTCTACCTGGACTTCAGGAATGCCTTTAGGATTCTTTCCTAAAGCATTCTCCCAGAGAAGTTGCTGGGTCTTGGCTTGGAAAGGCGTGCTCTTCACTGGGTAAAAAATTGTGTGGATGGGGGATCCCAAGAGAGCTGTGGTGAATGGAGCTCAGTCCAGTTGGTGGCTGGACACAAGCAGTGTCCCCAGGGCTATGTTGAGGACAATTCTGTTCAAATACCTTCATCAATGATCTGGTTGAGGAAGCTGAGTGCTCCCTCAGAGACTTTGCATGTGACACCAATTTGTGTGGGAGTGTTGATCTGCCAGAGGGCAGGGAGGCTCTGCAGAGGGATCTGGACAGCCTGGATCATGAGCTGAGGCCAATGAGATGGGATTCAGCAAGGCCAAGGGCTGAATTCTGCACTTTTGTCTCAGCATCCCATGCAACAATACAGGTTCAGGAAACAGTGTCTGTAAAGCTGTCCGTCTGAAAATGACCTGGAATTGTGTAAGAGACTGACTGGTTTTGGCTGCCTTAAACCACTTCTTTTCCTGCCTTAAGGCAGTGTTGAGGCTGCAGCAGAGGCTGTGTCCTTCAACACCTTATCTCACTCTTGCCAGCAGCCCAGCTGTGCTTGCTGCCCAGGGAGGTCCTGCTGCAGTGTTACCAGAATGGAGAGCAGGGGCATGATGGTATCTCAGACCCCAGAGCTCCCCTCAGCCTCACAAACTAATTTCTAGAACTTCTCGAGAAGAAGCACTGTGCAGGCTCAACAAAAACTATAAACAGTACTCTGCAAGATGGGCATTAACAACACGCCCACCCTCCTAAGAGAGAGAAGGAAAGGACTAGAGACCAGGTGGTGTCCTTGTACTTTCCTCTCTCCCTCTCTCTCTTTTTTCTCCCTTTCTTCCTTTTTCCTTAACACAGATTTTGCAGCTAATGCCAGTTTTTTCCCTAAGAATGCCTGCAAAAAAAGAGTTCCTTTTTGGATCAATCATTTTGCATTGCCTTGCCTTCATTTAGTTCTGTGGGCACTGAACCCATTAATGTCACAATGAGACCCAGGGTCTCACCACAATGACATCTGAACTGTCCACACTGGGTTGTGACAGAGAAGTGGGAAGAAACTGGAGAGTGTCCCGTGCAGATCTTCCAATGTGGGGTTTGGGGCCTCAAACATATGGCCTGATGGACCAAGGTCCTTAAAGTTGCAGGGGGATATGGGCTTCTTTGTAGGTTCTGGGAAGTGTAAGAGTAGCCTGAGGTGACCTGAAAGGTCACCTTTGGCCATTCTATGACTCGCTTCTGACTGGACTCTTCTCCGACCAAGTCCTTTTTTCACGGGACTTATCCATGACCAGACTCTTCTTCTAGATCTTAGAAGAGTTTGGTCATAGTAATGTGAGGTCATAGAAGATTAAGGTCATGGAAGAATTAGTTTAGCGAAGACTCAGGTCACAGAAGGCTTGGATCATAGATGAGTTGAGTCACAGAGGAGTTATCGGAGGGTTTGTCAAAAAAAAGAGTAGTAGAAGACTCATGTAAAATAAGGTGTATCATAGAAGAATTGAGTCATAGAATGTTTGGATCACAGAAGGATTGTGTCATAAAAGGGTTGGGTCATATCAGGATCAGGTGACAGAAGAGTCAGGTCATAGAATGGTAATATATGTGTTGTGTTGTACCAGATTTACATCATAAATTAGTTCAGTCAGAGAAAGATCATAAAAGGGTCTGGTCAAGAAAGAGTTCATAAGACAGTTATGTCATAGAAGAGTGATGGAAGAGTCATAGTAGTATCAGGTCATAGAAGGCTCATGGAAGAGATGGTCATAATGCGTATGAGTCATAGAAGAGTTGAGTAAAAGGAAGGTCAGGTAATAGAAAAGTTGGGTCATATATGGTCGGGTCAAAAAAGCATCCGTTCTTAGAAGAGTGGTATCCTAGAAGGGTCAGATCATAGAATATTCATAGAAGATTTGGATCATAGAAAAGCACAATCATAGAAGGGTCAGAGAAAAGGCACAGTAGGATCATGGAAGAGTCAGATCACAGAAAAATCATGGAAGATTCAGGTCGTAGAACACTCATGTCATAGAACAGTCATAAAAATATCATGTCATAGAAGAGTCGGGTCTTAAAAAACACTCAGTTCATAGAAGAATTGCCTCATAGAAGAGCAGAGTCATAGAAAATCAGATCATAGAAAGGTCAGGTCATAGAAGAGCTGAGCCATAGAGTGGTCATGGAAGGTTCAGGTCAAAGGAGAGTTTGGTCATAGAAGGGTTGGGACATAAAAGAGTCACTGTAGAGTCATGGAAGAGTTATGTCACAGAATGGTAAAAGTGGTCATAGAAGAGTCAGCTCTGTCACACAAGTGCCCACTGCCTGTCCCTGCCTGCAGTCACAGCACGGCCACACAGCATGGCTGTGACCAAGCTGCCAGAGCATGCAGGGCTTGCAACAAAGCAAAGGATCAGGAGGAGGATGTGGAAGGGGGAAGAGAACCGCTCTGTTAGATCAAGTGCTGGTGCTGCCTGGCACTGCTGCTGTGCTGGGACTCTTTTTCCCTCCACCCTCTCAGAGAGGCTGTTATAGATATTTCCCACTCAGATGCATAGCCATCTGCAGGCAGCTCAAAACAGGCCTTTGAGGGAGGATATCAGGAAAAACTATTTCCTGCAGAGACATTTCTTTGGTTTAGACACTCAAAGAGCACAGTTCTTATTACACAGCTCCTATTTCAGAAAAGAAAACCAGACAATCAATTAAGAAGAGGATAACAATCTTATCTCCAGTAAAACTCCCCCCAATTATCATTAATACAAAATACAAGATAGTCTGGTCCTGCATTTAGTTACATGATCGTGGTTCTGAAGAGGATCATGAGTTTATTGCTTCAGAGAAATATCCAGTTATCAGTTTCCAAACTACGTCTTTGATCTGCTGATTCCTCAGGCTGTAGATGAGGGGGTTCACTGCTGGAGGATCCACTGAGTATAGAACTGACACGAACAGGTCAATGGATTTGACGGAGGCAGAGGGGGGTTTCAAGTAGGTAAACATGCCAGAGCTGATTAACAGGGAGACCACGGCCAGGTGAGAGAGGTAGGTAGAAAAAGCTTTTTGTCGTCCCTGCTCAGAGGGGATCCTCAGCACAGCCCTGAAGATCTGCACATAGGACACAACAATGGAAACAAAACATGTGAAATCTATGAAGATACTGACCTCAAGAAGACCAACTTCCCTGAGGTAGGAATCTGAGCAGAAAAGCCTGAGTATCTTGGGGATTTCACAAAAGAACTGGTCCACAACATTGCCCTGTCAGAGGGGCAGTGAAAATGTATTGGCCGTGTGCAGCAGAGCGTAGAGAAAACCCAGAGCCCCAGGCAGCTGCTGTCATGTGGACAGAAGCTCTGCTGCCCAGGAGGGTCCCGTAGTGCAGGGGTTTGCAGATGGAAACGTAGCGGTCATAGGCCATGATAGTGAGAAGACAATACTCTGCAGCCATAAATAAGACAAAAAGAAAGACTTGGGCCACACAACCTGTGAAGGAGATTGCCTTGGCATCCCAGAGTGAGTTGGCCATGGATTTGGGAACAGTGGTGGAGATGCAGCCCAGGTCAAGGAGAGAGAGGTTGAGGAGGAAGAAATACATGGGGGTATGGAGGTGAGAGTCACAGGCTATGGTGGTGATGATGAGGCCGTTTCCCAGGAGGGCAGCCAGGTAGATGCCCAGGAAGAGCCAGAAGTGCAAGAGCTGCAGCTCCCTTTTGTCTGTGAATGTCAGGAGGAGGAACTCTGTGATGGAGCTGCTGTTGGTCATTTTCTGCCTCAGCACATGTAGCACTGTCATAGGAGGAACACAGTGATAGTTAGGGAACAATTCTCTGTGCAAATCCTACCCCGTTTCTCATTCACCCTTCCCCTGTCACACCCTTTCCCTTTTACAGCAGACGTTCCTTCAGCTCCATGGCTGGAGCACCACTTGGTGCTCCCTGAATGTGCCGTGAGGAGTGGGGCCAAACACACACAGTGCCGGGCTGTTGTTATCAGCCCTTGTGCTCTGGACAGGACAATGGATTGGTGGCCGCAGAGGAGGCAGTTCAACCTTGGATCTCTGAGGGCAGAAGATTTCTGGGTGGGAGAGGAGGCCAGGGGGCTTACTCAGAGGCAGGGTCTGCACTCGAGGGGTTTACGCAGAGCTCTGAATTTTCTCTCCCGCAACATCTCTGTTATAATATTATTCTCATTGCCTGATCCTATCCGTGCTACCAGGAGAATTTCCTCCTGGGAAGTTTTCCCCTGTTCCACGAATTTTCCCTGGTCACAGATCCCATCCAAATCTCTCTGTACTCACCTACACAAACTTTCCTGTTCACAGGGCACTGCCTGTGCGTGGGTTCCAGTTTGGAGGATTCAAAAGGGCAAAATAACCTGATAGGTCCAGCAGAAGTGATGCTGGTGCTTTCTGTAGGCAGAGAAGTGGGTGAAGGCGCTTTAGGAGGCCTTTAACAGACCTACTGACTACTCAAGGTCACATCTCAGCGGTCTCAGTTACTTTTTCACACTTGAAAAGACCTTTCTATTTCTCTTTCCCTCTCCCCTCCTCCTGTCCCTTCCCTCAGAGCAGGAAACTGAAAACACAGACTCAGGAAATCTCTTTATCTTTACAGTAAATCCTGCCTTGCCCTTCCTCTGGAAATACTCTCTGGCAGTCTCCTAGTGCTCTTCTGGAGATGTGGGCAACCCTGAAGCACACAGCCACCGTCTCAACAGCACAAGAACGTGCTCTGCTGTGCTGAGTGTCGCTCCTTCCACACACAGTTTCTCCCCACAGTGCAATGGGGAGCTCCCCGGGCAGGCTGAGCACTGATCCTGGCAAGGGGCAGAGTCCCTGCCCCGGCACACAGACCCTGGGGTGCAGGGACCCTGCTCTCAAGGACAGTCCAGGGCATCCCTGAGGGCACAGCCCTGCACTCGTCCCCAGCAGAAGGCAGCCCTCAGACCCCGTCCCTCTGAGAGTGCAGCAGGGAAGCCTTGCTCGGCACCACGTTCTTCTCCTGCAGCAGAGACACTGGGAGAGACATCCTGACACATCCTGGAAGCTGTGGGATGTGCCAGCTTTAAGAGATGTTTCCGGGAACCACACCTGCATTGTCCTACAGCCAGAGACTTACCATGGAAAAGACTGTGAAGATTTCTCCCTCAGTGAGCTCTCAGCATCCTCCCACCCCACAGAGACTTTCACCTCTCTCTGCCTCCCTCTTCTCCCCTCACTGCCTGCAGACAGTGCCCTCAGCCCTGCTGCGCTTTGCAGAGGAGCTGCTCCTGGGCAGAGCTGGCTCTTTGCAAAACCATCCTCTCATTTTGATCTTTTTTCATCCCAGGAATCCAGTCACGTTCTTCCCCCTCTTTGCTCCCTCAAGGCTCCAGAGGAACCTGCAGTGAAACAGGCTGATGCAATCACTGATGTTCCCTCTCTCGCTTCTCTAGAGACTCTTCTTTCCTGCTGTGTCATTTGTCCTACGAGGAAAAGATTTGGACATGAGAATTACATTTCCTTCTCCCAGCAGTGCACAGGACACCAAGAATGTCACAGCAAAGGATATCATTCATCGGGGCTGTGGTGGATATCTTCATTTGAGTGAATTTATGTATTTTATTCTGAGTTTGTAATCCTAAAACTAGGAAGATATTGCACAAACTTCCATCCAACTTAAGTCTCTGCTCTATGCAAAGCCTTTCACACAAAGGAGTCTTGGACACTTGGTAGCAGGTTTCCTTACGACAGGGATGAGCTTGCCTGGTGCCACAGCTGCAGGGCTTCAGCCTCAATGGGCAGCGATGCCCTCGTCCAGGGGCACAGGTGGGAGGATCTGGATCTGTTCCTGTGGGAGACAGAACTGTGACCTGGTCACAGAGCTCAGGACAGATGGTCTTCAAGGACAGCATCCTTCAAGCTCACAGGACTCAAGAGCGAAACCCAATCTGAACTTGAAAGGCGATTCAAGGGCTCCATGATGAGTGCTGCTTCAGGATCAGTTAAAGAAATAACAAGGACACTGTATTTGGCAGTGCTGAATTTAGGAAGAGCAGGTGTAGGCAGATCTGAGACTTCCTGTGTCATCTTTTCTTCTACCTCCCCCAGCAATGCCTCCCAAGCCTCTGATTCAAGGCAGGACTGTGGAGGAGATCAGGCAGTAGTGGGTAGGGATCAAGTCGGGAATATCTTGAGCAAATGCAATCCTTCCCAGTCTCTGTGACAGGAGGGGCAGCATCCCAGGGAGCTGAGTGAGCAGGACAATGTCACAGTTAGGTGACTCTCTGTCATCTTCCAAATGTCATGGAGACTGGGGGAAATCCATGACAACTAACACCTCTCACACATTGCGTGTTGTTTTCAGAAATGGCCAATGGGTGAGCAGGGGAAATAAAGTCTCTGCCCCAGACCTTGTCCACTCTGATCCTATTTCTGGATAGAGAAGACTGGATTTCCCTTGGAGAAATTTTGTATCACCATCCTACTATGACTCAACACTATGACGTTACTCTTAAACATGATGCCTCCTCTATGATCCAATCCATCTATGACCTGTCTTTTGAATGACCTGATGTTTATAGGAGCCTTCAAGGACTTTTTTTATGACTGGAATCTTCAGTGTCCTGAATCTTCCATGACCCTTATGTGACCTGAATATTCTACAAATCTTTTATCAGCAGTCTTCTATAAGCAACTCTTTTTGGACCATATTCTTCTATGACCCAAGCATTCTATGAACCTTCTACGACTGAACTCTCCTATGACCTGACTCTTCTGTGACCTTTCTGCCCAACTACCCAACTACACTCTCACATTTCAATTACTCATCTCTTCCATGATTCAAATATTTTATCACCCAAATTTTCTGTGACCTGACCCTCCTATGAACCTTCTATGACTGAACTCTCCCTTTACTCCTCTGTGACCAGACTTGTCTACAACCTGATTCTTCCATGACCCATCTCTTATATTACCAGGCCTTTCGATGACTTGAGTTTTCTAAAATAAAATCCTTCTATCACACAGTATCACACACAGTATCACAAGGTTGGAAAGGACCTCTGAGATCATCAAGTCCAACCTATAACCCAACACTAACACCAACCATCATCTAAACCATGGCACTCAGTGCCACATCCAATCTCCCCTTAAACACCTCCAGGGTCAGCGACTCCACCCCCTCCCTGGGCAGCTCATTCCAATGGCCAATCACCCTTTCAGTAAAGAACTTCTTCCTCACATCAAGCCTAAACTTTCCCTGACGAAGCTTGAGTCCATGCCCTCTAGTTCTGTCACTGGTCACCTGAGAGAAGAGACCAACCCCTGCCCAACTACAACCTCCTTTTAGGTAGCTGTAGAGAGCAATGAGGTCTCCCCTGAGCCTCCTCTTCTTTAGACTAAACATCCCCAACTCACTCAGTCGCTCCTCATAGGGCTTATGCTCCAGCCCCTTTACCATCTTCGTTGCCCTCCTCTGAACACATTCCAGTATCCTAACATCTTTCCCAAACTGGGGGGCCCAGAACTGTACACAGTATTCCAGATGAGGCCTGACTAGTGCCGAGTACAGGGGGACAATAACTTCTCTGGTTCTGCTGACTACACTATTCCTGATGTAGGCCAGAATGCCATTGGCCTTCTTGGCCACCTGGGCACACTGCTGGCTCATGTTGAGCTTCCTGTCAACCAGCACTCCCAGGTCCTTTTCTGCCTGACTACTCTCCAGCCACTCTGGCCCCAGCCTGTAGCTCTGCATGGGATTGTTGTGTCCAAAATGAAGTACCCAACATTTGGACTTATTAAACATCATCCCATTGGAATCAGCCCATCTCTCCAATCTGTCCAGGTCCCTCTGCAGGGCCATCCTACCCTCTAACAGATCAACCCTTCTTCCCAGCTTGGTATCATCTGCAAACTTGCTGATGATGGACTCAATCCCCTCATCCAGATCATCAATAAAGATATTAAACAGGACCGGACCCAACACCGATCCCTGGGGGACACCACTGGTGACCGGCCGCCAACTGGATGAGACACCATTCACCACCACTCTCTGGGCTCGGCCATCCAGCCAATTCCTAACCCAGCACAGAGTGCTCCCATCTAAGCCACGGGCTGACAGCTTCTCTAGGAGTCTACTATGACCTAACGCTTTTATGATCTTCTATGATCCAGCTATGCTCTGACTCTTCTATGCCATGAGCCATCTATGCCCCAACAATACTATGATTAGACTCATCTTTGACCAGACTATTCTATGACCCAACTCTTCTGGGACCTGACCCTTCTATGACCCAAAAGTTCTTGGACCAACCCTACTATGAACCAACTCTTCTATGACCTGACTCCTCTATGACTCTTCTATGACCTGCTTTTATATGAGCCACCTCTTTCCTGACACAGCTGTTCTTGACCTGACACTTGTATAAGCCTTCTATGACCGAATTATTTTCTGACCCGACTCTTCTATCACCCCACTCCTCTATAACTCCTGTATGACCTGACTCGGACCTCTATGGTTTGAGTCTTCTATGAGCCATCAGTAACAAAACATCAGTATTTTACGACCCAAGCCTTCTATGACCCAACTATTCTCTCACCTTTCTATGACTTTCTCTAACTTGCTCCTCTATCGTGAGAACTGACTCTTCTGTGACCCAGCTCCTCTGTGACCAGAATATTCTATGACCCAACCCTTATATGGCCTGAGATTCTACGACCTGACTCTTCTAAGACTCTTCTATGACTTGACTGTTCTATGGCCCTTCTGTGACCAAACCCTTCTACTACCCAGATAAACTCTGGTGTTTCTATGACTCAACTCTTCTATTACCTGATAATTCCGTTACCTAAGAATTCTATGACCCAACCCCTCTATGAACCTTCTGTGACTGAACTCTCAGATTATTCCTCTATAACCTGACTTGCCTATAAGACAAATCCTTCTGTGACCTGCCCCTTATATGACCAGGACCTTCTATGACTCTTATGTAACTTGAAGTTTCTATAAAGTCACCTTTTCATGGTTCAACTCTTCAATGGTTCTTCTACAGCCCGAGTCTTTTATCACCCCACTCTTCTATAGCTTCTCTATGACTTGACTCTTCTAAAACTTGAGCATTCTCTGAACAACCTCCTATGACCCAACTCTTCTCTAAACCCTGCTATGACTTTCTGTGATCTGACTTCCCTATGACTCTTCTATGACCTGACTCTTCTGTTACCCAACTCCTCAATAACATGAATTATTCCATAATCAAACTTTTCTATGACTCAACCCTTATATGACACAATGTGTCTATTACCTGACTTTTCTATGACCTAACTCTTTTATAATCTTCTGTGGCCTGACTCTTTAATGACACTTCCATGACCTGATTTTTCTATGAGACACCTGTTTATGACTTTTCTATGACTCGCCCCTTTCTCTGAACCAACCTTTCTCTGAACCAAACCTTCTATGACCTCTTTATGACCAAACGCTTCGAAAACCCAAATAAATTCTCACACTTCTATTACCTGAATATTCTAAAACCCTTTTATGACATGAATCTTCTATTACCCAACACGCCTATGAATCTTCTATGGACGAACTTCTCTTACTCCCGTATGGCACAGCTCAGTTATGACCTGTGTCTTCTCAAAGCCAAGTTTTCTGTAACTCTTCTATGACACGAACTTTTATGATCCTACCCTTCTATGACTAAATTTTTCTGCACCTACATGGAGCTGTGTGATAGCCTTGGCATCTCACGTTGCTCTACATGGCTGTGTTTGGAATTCAATGGAATAAATGTTCCCAGTTTGATTCAGCAATGTGAGAATATTCGTGACACCATGGTTATTGTACTCAAAGAGAGATCTGCTTTCCCAGGGCCTGGGGGTCAGGACTTGGCCTTTCTGCTTCATCAAGCAAACCCAGGCTTTTCTCAGCAGTACAGATGCCTACACAGTGCCTTTACCTCCCTGCAGTCATGGCCGCCTTTTTTTTTCACTTAGTGAGTCCCTGGTGAGACTTTGTCAAGAACGATTCTCAGTGAGATGTATTGAAACATTGAAGTATACTGAGTTCTGGTTTTGACTTCTTGAGAGGTTTCCTCAATCACCTCTGAACAGTTGAGGTTCAAGGATTCAGCAGCAAATACATCATAGGTCTCATTAAAATACAGAAAGCCTTAACAAGCTCTTACTCTTCTTCCAGTTTTCTTCAGGTCTACAAGCCTTGCACAGCTCATTGGAGTAATTTCCCAGTGTTGTTTAAGACGAATATTTCAAAGTGCACCTAATAAAAATAGATTCTAAATATAAAGTTTATATTTTATTACTTTTCTGCTTAGAGGTGACAGTAGCTTCTCCAGTTGGCATTGATGTTGAGTGAAAAGTAATGAAAGATAATCTTTAATTTAAAACAAAATTTTATGATATATATGGGCAAAGGAAATCTCACTTGGAGTTGGTGGCTGCAAGAATTGTCAAGAGCAGAAAGAAAAGTTTCAAGGGCTGTGTTAGAGAACAAGGCAGAGCTGCTGCTGAATGGGATGATGATGTAACAAAGAGCACACACCAATGGGATGGAGGGACTCAGCGCCTTCTTTGCCTGAGGCTTTACTGAAAAGTTCTCCTAGGCCTCTCGGCTCCATGAAGTTCAAGGAGCACGAAAGCAATGTATTGGCAGGAACCTTATGAAATCCCAGAGGATAAATACCAGTGTCTGCCCCTGAAAGGGACTAACACAGGCTGGGGCTATCCTGCTGGGAGCTGCCCTGTGGGAAAGGTCTTGGTGGGCAGGGAGCTGGGATGGAGGAAACCGTGTGCCCAGGCACCAAGGAAGGTCACCAGCTCTCTGGGCAGCACGACCAGGAGCACGGCAAGGAGATTGAGGGAAGAGATTCTCTGGAATACTCCATCCAGATTGCAGATTCTCAATTCAGGGATGTTGTTGGCAAGGAGTCAATGTTGCAAAGGGCCTTGAGACATCCAGGCATTGGAGTCCTTTGCTGGTGATGAGCTGAGATGCTGAGGGAGCCAAACCTCCCCAGCCTCAAGAAGGAAAGAGACTGGGGTGCCTCCTATGACTCTTCAATAACACGATTCTTCTATGACCTTCCATAACCCAAACCTTTTATGATTTGACTTTTCCATGACTCAATTCTTCTATGGTCTGACTCTTCTGTGGCCCTTCTATGATACAACCTTCATTGATCTGACTGTTCTCTGATCTAAACAATCTGATCTGGTTCTTCTCTGACCCTACTCTTGTACCCGACTCCTGTACGATCCAACTCTCTTATTACCTTTCCGTGACCCAACACTTCAGTGACTGTGCTATTATTCACCTCCAACCTGACTCTTCTTTGATCAAATATATTTATGGGTGGACTTATCTATGACCTGATTCTTCTACAACCCAACTCTTCCTCTGCGTCTCAGAAGAGTTTGATCATAGTAGAGTCAAGTCATAGAAGAGTCAGTTCAAGGAGGAACTGGGTTATATCAGGCCCAGGTCACAGAATGGTCAGGTCATACATGAGTCAGGTCACAGAGGAGTCAGCGAAGAGTTGGGTAATAGAAGAATCAGAGCGGCGCTGGGTAAAAGAAGGGTGGTATCATAGAAGGGTTGAGACAAAGAAGGGAAGGGACCTAGAAAGGTTGGGTTGTAGAAGGGGGGGTCATATAAAAGTCAGGAAACTGAAAAGTTTGGTCATTGACTGGTCATATGAGTCGGGTCAGAGCAGGTTCGAGTCACGAAAGAGCTGGCTCATAGAAGGATCATAGAAGAGTCGAAACGTAGAATGGTTATAGAAGGGACTGGTCATGAAAAAGTTACACAAGGGTCTTAGTAGCATCGGGTCACACAAGACTCATTGAAGAGTACAGTCATACAAGGGATGGGTCATAGAACAGTAGGGTAATGGAAAGGTCAGGTCACAGAAGTGTCGGGTCATACAAGGGTCACGTTGTAAAAGAATCAGGTCAAAGAAGAATCATAGAGGGGTTGGGTCTTAGGAAAATCATAGAAGACCGAGATCATGGAAAAGTAGGGAAATAGAATTATCAGACCATAAAGGGATCAATTCGTAGAAGAGCCAGTTCACAGAACAGTGGGGTGATAGAAGGGATGGTTCCCAGAGAATCGGATCACGGAAGATTCAGGTCACAGAAGGCTCAGATCATGGAATAGTAATGTACTGGAAGAGTCGTGGAATGTTCAGGTCATGGAAGAGCTGGGTCATAGAAGCATCTGGTTATAAAAGGGTCATATATGATTGAATCATAGCAGGGTCAAATCATAGAAGAATTAGATCATGGAAGAGTCAGGTCATTGAAAGTTTGGGTCATAGAAGAGACATGAAAGAGTTGGGTTATAAATGGTTCGTTGTAGTGTCGGACCAAGGATGAGTCTAATCATACAAGGGCCATAGAAGAGTTGGGTAAAAGAAGAATAACAGAAGAGCTGGGATACAGAAGGGTTAGAAGGGGGGGTGGTGGGGGTGGTGTCAGAGATTGGCTCTGCTGGTTTTCCATGTCTATACCTGGCTGTAAATGGAAACTGTAGCCTGCCCCAACCCTACACACCTACACTGCTAGTTTTACACTGGTGTTTTCATTTGCAGGATTCTTTCTTGGACAAGGTATTTTGAGAAAGTTCAGAAGAAGATGAAAGTCTTCAAGCACTGACCTGAGAAGATCCCCTTTCTTTACGGAAAGGCTGTGGAGGCCAACTCTGTCACACAAATGCCCACTGTCTGTCCCTGCCTGCTGGTCACAGCACAGCCATGCAGCATGGTTGTGATCAAGCTGCCAGAGCACTCAGGCCTTGCAGCAAGGCCAGGGATCAGAAGGAGAGTGTGGAAGTGGAAACAGAACAGCTCTGGGAGATCAAGTGCTGGTGCTGCCTGGTAGAGCTGCTGTGCTAGGACTCCTCCCTCCTCTATCCAGTCACACAGAAACTATTCCTGCAGTTCCAATAAGGCCTTGAAAGAAAGTTTCAAGGAAAAAAGTTGTTGAAGTGACCCGTCACTACTTTTAAAAACAAAAGCTTGGCTCCTTATTTACACAGGCACCTGGTAAGCAAAGAAAAGCAGAGTGAATGATAAGGGGAATGGCAGTATCAGAATAAAACAATCACCACCAAAACCAAAAAGAACACACTTTGGCATACAATAAATAAATTATAAGTGGTTTGAAGAAGAAGATCGGCCTTTTATTGCTTCAGAAAAATATTCAGTTATCAGTTTCCACACTGCATCCTTCAGTTCCTGGTTCCTCAAGCTGTAGATGAGGGGATTCACAACTGGTGACACCGACAAGTACAGAACTGACACCACCAGATCCAGGGATAGGGAAGAGATGGAGGGGGGCTTCAAGTAGGCAAACATACCAGTGCTGACAAACAGAAAAACCACAGCTAGGTGAGGGATGCAAGTAGAAAAGGCTTTGTGCCGTCCCTGCTTAGAAGGGATCCTCAGTACTGCCCTGAAAACCTGCACATAAGACACCACAATGAAAACAAAGCAGCCAAAAAATAAACAGACGCTGAACACAATAAACCACACTTCCCTGAGGTAGGACTGTGAGCAAGAGAGCTTGAGGATCTGGGGGATTTCACAAAAGAACTGGTCTACAGCATTGCTCTGGCAGGAAGGGTAGGGAAAATGTATTGGTCGTGTGCAACAGAGCATGGAGAAACCCAGAGCCCCAGGCAGCTGCTGCCATGTGGACACAAGCTCTGCTGCCCAGGAAGGTCTCATAGTGCAGGGGTTTGCAGATGGCAATGTAGCGGTCGTAGGACATGACGGTGAGGAGATTAAACTCTCCTGACATCAAGAAGACAAACAGAAAGACCTGCACAACACAGCCTTGGTAGGAGATGTCCCTGGTGACCCAGAGAGAATTGGCCAAGGATTTTGGGACAGTGGTGGAGATGGTGCCCAGGTCAATGAGGGAGAGGTTGAGGAGGAAGAAGTACATGGGAGTGTGGAGGTGGTTGTCACAGGTTATGGTGATGCTGATGAGGCTGTTTCACAGGAGGACAGCCAGGTAGATGCCCAGGAAGAGCCAGAAGTGCAGGAGCTGTAGCTCCCATGTGTCTGTGAATGGGAGAAGAAGCAACTGGGTGATGGAGCTGTTGTTGGACATTTTCTTCATCTGGCCGTTGGGCACTGTCACAGGAGGAAAAGAAAGTGAGAAATTAGGAGAGACTTCCTCTTGAAGTATTGGCTTGGAATAATCCAGGAGTCATCTGGAGCTGTGAGCAGCTGTGACACACACAGCACCCTCTTGACAGTAGAAGGATCCTTCCCTGCCCTGCTGGGGAACACCGGTCCACCCACATCTTCTCCACACAGCCCATGGGGAGCTCCCTTGACAGGCTGAGCACTGACCCTGGCAGGTAGCAGAGTCCCTGCCCTGGCACACAGACCCTGGGATGCAGGGACCCTGCTCTCAAGGACAGTTCTGGGCACCCCTGGCTGCTCACCTATCTCCACACCGTCCAGCCGTGCCTTGGACGAGAAGGTGTTGTGTCCTGTCCTTTTGATGATGTGGTAGGTATTCCCTGCTTTGCAGCACATCCTCATTTCTATACTAGAGAAGCTGTGAGTTTCCCCTGGCAGATCCCATGGACTGTGGGATGTTCCAGTTTTAGCAGATCCCTCCAGGAACTGCACATACATTGCCCTTCATGCAGACACTCACCGTGTCAAAGGTTGAGACTCTTTATTCCCCAATGAACTCTCAGTCACCTCCCAACCCAAACTGCCTTTAAGCGTTCATGGCCTGGGGAGAGCTGTCTCCCTACAGCACTGTTCTATTGCCAGGAGCTCTGTCTGTCCCAATATCTCAGATCAGCTCAGAAGCAAAGAAGGAGCCCAAGGCAAATTTTCTCTGCCTGGTCTGGTCTCCCTTGAGGTGTCCTTGGTTCTTCAGGGGATCCTGCTGCAAAACAGGCTGAAAAAATCGCTAATGTTCCCTCCCTCTGCTGGGGAGAGAAGCTTTCTTCCAGCAGCTGTGTTTTTCCTCTCAGAGACAGAGTTCTGACATTTCCTTGTCCCACCAGTAGCCTGGAAAATTCAACTGTGAAAGGATGTACAGGGTCAATAGACCCATCTCTTTATGTGTTTGTATTCCTGGGGCTCGAAGGGGACAGAGCTCCCTCCCATGCCTGACACAAACCCACAGCAGGCGGGATTCTTCTTACATTAGGTGTTCAGGTGGGCACACATAGGCACCTGCATGTGAGCTCCTTGTCCCAGCTCCCAGGTCAATTCATGGAGATTGAGGGCACAACTGGCCTT
Organism: Dromococcyx pavoninus; assembly: GCA_033558185.1. NCBI lineage: Eukaryota > Metazoa > Chordata > Aves > Cuculiformes > Neomorphidae > Dromococcyx > Dromococcyx pavoninus. Next base: position 29,885 of record JAUMJL010002563.1, on the reverse strand, counting down.
TTCAGACACAACACCTGGTGACATATCAGGTGTCAGGGCTGGTTAAAGATATGTTCAGGAACCTTCAAAATCAAATGTAACTGTTCATAGAGAGAGGGTAACATCTGGAGGCATCCTCCTGCAGGGAATCTCTTTGGTGAAGAGAAATGAACCCAATGACCCAGAATAAGGACAATTCATGCTGTCCGTACACATTATGTTTAGGGCAGTCTATGGAGGTACTCATTGGAATGATTCAAGTCCTGTCATAGGCAGAGCTCAGTCCCTCCCTTCTCCTTCTGCTCTATTTACTAGATCACCCCTGACTACATTGGCAATTGCTTGATGTTCAGCCCCATAGAATTCAGGGTTCTTTCTCAATTTCATGGTCAAATCCAGGCCCACAGAGCTCCAGGAGATGCCAGTGCTGGCAGGGACAGCAGACAACTCAGAAATGCAGTTCTCCTGCAAGGGGTGTGTGTGACAGACACTCTGAACAGCATCACAGGGATTATGATTTACTGCCTTTGTGCCATTGATCATTTCCATCTTTCAGAAGCTTCAGCCATGAGATGCCATCAGAGAAGAAGGAATTGTTCCTCCTCTACACAACAGCTGCAGGCATTGTGTGAAAATGAACATCATCACACTGGTGTCTTTACTCACATCCATAGAAACAGAGAACGATCTGAGTTGGAGGGGACCCACAAGGATCACTGAGTCCAGCTCCTGTCCCTGCACAGGACAACCCCAACATTCACACCATTTGTCTGTGAGCATTTTACAAATGTTTCTGGAAGTCAGGCTTGGCGCTGTGACTGCTTCCCTGGGGAGCTGTTTCAGTACCCCAAAACTCTCTGTGTGAAGAACCTTTTCCTAATATTCTACCTATAGCTCCCCTGACACCTCTTCCTGCCATCCCTCGGATCCTATCATTGGTTACCACAGAGAAGAACTCAGCGCCTGCTTCTCCCTCTTTCTAGTAAGGAAGGTGTAGGCCATGATGAAGTCTTCCCTCACTTTCCTCATCTCAAGCCAGAACAGACCAAGTGACATCAGCCACTTCTCACATGTTCTCTCCTCTAAAGCTTGCACCAATTCCTGCCCTTCTCTGACGCTCTCCAGCAGCTTTAGCTACTCTTTATACTACGGCACCCCAAAACTGCCCCCAGTGCTCAAGGTGGGTCCTCACCAGTTCAGAACAGACAGGAACAATCCCCTCCTCAACCAGCTGGCGATGCCGTGCTTGATACAGCCAAGGACATGTTTGACCCTCTTGGCTGCCAGAGAACTGTTGGCTCATGTTCAACTTGCCATCAACCAGAAACCTGGGGTCCCTCTCCACAGAGCTGCTCTCCAACCTCTTCTTCCCCAGTCTGTGTGGATCTCCAGGGCTGCCGTCTCCCAGGTGAAAAAACCTGACATCTGCCCTTGTAAACTTCATGCAACTGGTGATTGTCCAGCTCTCCAATCTGTCAAGATCCCTCTGCAGGAACTCTCCGCCCTTGAGAGTGTCAACTGCTCCCCCGCAGTTTCTTGTCATTGGCAAACTTAGTTAGTAAGTGCTCGAGTCCTGCATCCAGGTCATTTATGAAGATATTGAAGGACTTTGTCACCAGGATGGATCCCTGTGGAACCCTGCTAGGGATTTTGCAGCTAATGCCAGTTTTTTCCCTAAGAATGCCTGCAAAAAAAGAGTTCCTTTTTGGATCAATCATTTTGCATTGCCTTGCCTTCATTTAGTTCTGTGGGCACTGAACCCATTAATGTCACAATGAGACCCAGGGTCTCACCACAATGACATCTGAACTGTCCACACTGGGTTGTGACAGAGAAGTGGGAAGAAACTGGAGAGTGTCCCGTGCAGATCTTCCAATGTGGGGTTTGGGGCCTCAAACATATGGCCTGATGGACCAAGGTCCTTAAAGTTGCAGGGGGATATGGGCTTCTTTGTAGGTTCTGAGAAGTGTAAGAGTAGCCTGAGGTGACCTGAAAGGTCACCTTTGGCCATTCTATGACTCGCTTCTGACTGGACTCTTCTCCGACCAAGTCCTTTTTTCACGGGACTTATCCATGACCAGACTCTTCTTCTAGATCTTAGAAGAGTTTGGTCATAGTAATGTGAGGTCATAGAAGATTAAGGTCATGGAAGAATTAGTTTAGCGAAGACTCAGGTCACAGAAGGCTTGGATCATAGATGAGTTGAGTCACAGAGGAGTTATCGGAGGGTTTGTCAAAAAAAAGAGTAGTAGAAGACTCATGTAAAATAAGGTGTATCATAGAAGAATTGAGTCATAGAATGTTTGGATCACAGAAGGATTGTGTCATAAAAGGGTTGGGTCATATCAGGATCAGGTGACAGAAGAGTCAGGTCATAGAATGGTAATATATGTGTTGTGTTGTACCAGATTTACATCATAAATTAGTTCAGTCAGAGAAAGATCATAAAAGGGTCTGGTCAAGAAAGAGTTCATAAGACAGTTATGTCATAGAAGAGTGATGGAAGAGTCATAGTAGTATCAGGTCATAGAAGGCTCATGGAAGAGATGGTCATAATGCGTATGAGTCATAGAAGAGTTGAGTAAAAGGAAGGTCAGGTAATAGAAAAGTTGGGTCATATATGGTCGGGTCAAAAAAGCATCCGTTCTTAGAAGAGTGGTATCCTAGAAGGGTCAGATCATAGAATATTCATAGAAGATTTGGATCATAGAAAAGCACAATCATAGAAGGGTCAGAGAAAAGGCACAGTAGGATCATGGAAGAGTCAGATCACAGAAAAATCATGGAAGATTCAGGTCGTAGAACACTCATGTCATAGAACAGTCATAAAAATATCATGTCATAGAAGAGTCGGGTCTTAAAAAACACTCAGTTCATAGAAGAATTGCCTCATAGAAGAGCAGAGTCATAGAAAATCAGATCATAGAAAGGTCAGGTCATAGAAGAGCTGAGCCATAGAGTGGTCATGGAAGGTTCAGGTCAAAGGAGAGTTTGGTCATAGAAGGGTTGGGACATAAAAGAGTCACTGTAGAGTCATGGAAGAGTTATGTCACAGAATGGTAAAAGTGGTCATAGAAGAGTCAGCTCTGTCACACAAGTGCCCACTGCCTGTCCCTGCCTGCAGTCACAGCACGGCCACACAGCATGGCTGTGACCAAGCTGCCAGAGCATGCAGGGCTTGCAACAAAGCAAAGGATCAGGAGGAGGATGTGGAAGGGGGAAGAGAACCGCTCTGTTAGATCAAGTGCTGGTGCTGCCTGGCACTGCTGCTGTGCTGGGACTCTTTTTCCCTCCACCCTCTCAGAGAGGCTGTTATAGATATTTCCCACTCAGATGCATAGCCATCTGCAGGCAGCTCAAAACAGGCCTTTGAGGGAGGATATCAGGAAAAACTATTTCCTGCAGAGACATTTCTTTGGTTTAGACACTCAAAGAGCACAGTTCTTATTACACAGCTCCTATTTCAGAAAAGAAAACCAGACAATCAATTAAGAAGAGGATAACAATCTTATCTCCAGTAAAACTCCCCCCAATTATCATTAATACAAAATACAAGATAGTCTGGTCCTGCATTTAGTTACATGATCGTGGTTCTGAAGAGGATCATGAGTTTATTGCTTCAGAGAAATATCCAGTTATCAGTTTCCAAACTACGTCTTTGATCTGCTGATTCCTCAGGCTGTAGATGAGGGGGTTCACTGCTGGAGGATCCACTGAGTATAGAACTGACACGAACAGGTCAATGGATTTGACGGAGGCAGAGGGGGGTTTCAAGTAGGTAAACATGCCAGAGCTGATTAACAGGGAGACCACGGCCAGGTGAGAGAGGTAGGTAGAAAAAGCTTTTTGTCGTCCCTGCTCAGAGGGGATCCTCAGCACAGCCCTGAAGATCTGCACATAGGACACAACAATGGAAACAAAACATGTGAAATCTATGAAGATACTGACCTCAAGAAGACCAACTTCCCTGAGGTAGGAATCTGAGCAGAAAAGCCTGAGTATCTTGGGGATTTCACAAAAGAACTGGTCCACAACATTGCCCTGTCAGAGGGGCAGTGAAAATGTATTGGCCGTGTGCAGCAGAGCGTAGAGAAAACCCAGAGCCCCAGGCAGCTGCTGTCATGTGGACAGAAGCTCTGCTGCCCAGGAGGGTCCCGTAGTGCAGGGGTTTGCAGATGGAAACGTAGCGGTCATAGGCCATGATAGTGAGAAGACAATACTCTGCAGCCATAAATAAGACAAAAAGAAAGACTTGGGCCACACAACCTGTGAAGGAGATTGCCTTGGCATCCCAGAGTGAGTTGGCCATGGATTTGGGAACAGTGGTGGAGATGCAGCCCAGGTCAAGGAGAGAGAGGTTGAGGAGGAAGAAATACATGGGGGTATGGAGGTGAGAGTCACAGGCTATGGTGGTGATGATGAGGCCGTTTCCCAGGAGGGCAGCCAGGTAGATGCCCAGGAAGAGCCAGAAGTGCAAGAGCTGCAGCTCCCTTTTGTCTGTGAATGTCAGGAGGAGGAACTCTGTGATGGAGCTGCTGTTGGTCATTTTCTGCCTCAGCACATGTAGCACTGTCATAGGAGGAACACAGTGATAGTTAGGGAACAATTCTCTGTGCAAATCCTACCCCGTTTCTCATTCACCCTTCCCCTGTCACACCCTTTCCCTTTTACAGCAGACGTTCCTTCAGCTCCATGGCTGGAGCACCACTTGGTGCTCCCTGAATGTGCCGTGAGGAGTGGGGCCAAACACACACAGTGCCGGGCTGTTGTTATCAGCCCTTGTGCTCTGGACAGGACAATGGATTGGTGGCCGCAGAGGAGGCAGTTCAACCTTGGATCTCTGAGGGCAGAAGATTTCTGGGTGGGAGAGGAGGCCAGGGGGCTTACTCAGAGGCAGGGTCTGCACTCGAGGGGTTTACGCAGAGCTCTGAATTTTCTCTCCCGCAACATCTCTGTTATAATATTATTCTCATTGCCTGATCCTATCCGTGCTACCAGGAGAATTTCCTCCTGGGAAGTTTTCCCCTGTTCCACGAATTTTCCCTGGTCACAGATCCCATCCAAATCTCTCTGTACTCACCTACACAAACTTTCCTGTTCACAGGGCACTGCCTGTGCGTGGGTTCCAGTTTGGAGGATTCAAAAGGGCAAAATAACCTGATAGGTCCAGCAGAAGTGATGCTGGTGCTTTCTGTAGGCAGAGAAGTGGGTGAAGGCGCTTTAGGAGGCCTTTAACAGACCTACTGACTACTCAAGGTCACATCTCAGCGGTCTCAGTTACTTTTTCACACTTGAAAAGACCTTTCTATTTCTCTTTCCCTCTCCCCTCCTCCTGTCCCTTCCCTCAGAGCAGGAAACTGAAAACACAGACTCAGGAAATCTCTTTATCTTTACAGTAAATCCTGCCTTGCCCTTCCTCTGGAAATACTCTCTGGCAGTCTCCTAGTGCTCTTCTGGAGATGTGGGCAACCCTGAAGCACACAGCCACCGTCTCAACAGCACAAGAACGTGCTCTGCTGTGCTGAGTGTCGCTCCTTCCACACACAGTTTCTCCCCACAGTGCAATGGGGAGCTCCCCGGGCAGGCTGAGCACTGATCCTGGCAAGGGGCAGAGTCCCTGCCCCGGCACACAGACCCTGGGGTGCAGGGACCCTGCTCTCAAGGACAGTCCAGGGCATCCCTGAGGGCACAGCCCTGCACTCGTCCCCAGCAGAAGGCAGCCCTCAGACCCCGTCCCTCTGAGAGTGCAGCAGGGAAGCCTTGCTCGGCACCACGTTCTTCTCCTGCAGCAGAGACACTGGGAGAGACATCCTGACACATCCTGGAAGCTGTGGGATGTGCCAGCTTTAAGAGATGTTTCCGGGAACCACACCTGCATTGTCCTACAGCCAGAGACTTACCATGGAAAAGACTGTGAAGATTTCTCCCTCAGTGAGCTCTCAGCATCCTCCCACCCCACAGAGACTTTCACCTCTCTCTGCCTCCCTCTTCTCCCCTCACTGCCTGCAGACAGTGCCCTCAGCCCTGCTGCGCTTTGCAGAGGAGCTGCTCCTGGGCAGAGCTGGCTCTTTGCAAAACCATCCTCTCATTTTGATCTTTTTTCATCCCAGGAATCCAGTCACGTTCTTCCCCCTCTTTGCTCCCTCAAGGCTCCAGAGGAACCTGCAGTGAAACAGGCTGATGCAATCACTGATGTTCCCTCTCTCGCTTCTCTAGAGACTCTTCTTTCCTGCTGTGTCATTTGTCCTACGAGGAAAAGATTTGGACATGAGAATTACATTTCCTTCTCCCAGCAGTGCACAGGACACCAAGAATGTCACAGCAAAGGATATCATTCATCGGGGCTGTGGTGGATATCTTCATTTGAGTGAATTTATGTATTTTATTCTGAGTTTGTAATCCTAAAACTAGGAAGATATTGCACAAACTTCCATCCAACTTAAGTCTCTGCTCTATGCAAAGCCTTTCACACAAAGGAGTCTTGGACACTTGGTAGCAGGTTTCCTTACGACAGGGATGAGCTTGCCTGGTGCCACAGCTGCAGGGCTTCAGCCTCAATGGGCAGCGATGCCCTCGTCCAGGGGCACAGGTGGGAGGATCTGGATCTGTTCCTGTGGGAGACAGAACTGTGACCTGGTCACAGAGCTCAGGACAGATGGTCTTCAAGGACAGCATCCTTCAAGCTCACAGGACTCAAGAGCGAAACCCAATCTGAACTTGAAAGGCGATTCAAGGGCTCCATGATGAGTGCTGCTTCAGGATCAGTTAAAGAAATAACAAGGACACTGTATTTGGCAGTGCTGAATTTAGGAAGAGCAGGTGTAGGCAGATCTGAGACTTCCTGTGTCATCTTTTCTTCTACCTCCCCCAGCAATGCCTCCCAAGCCTCTGATTCAAGGCAGGACTGTGGAGGAGATCAGGCAGTAGTGGGTAGGGATCAAGTCGGGAATATCTTGAGCAAATGCAATCCTTCCCAGTCTCTGTGACAGGAGGGGCAGCATCCCAGGGAGCTGAGTGAGCAGGACAATGTCACAGTTAGGTGACTCTCTGTCATCTTCCAAATGTCATGGAGACTGGGGGAAATCCATGACAACTAACACCTCTCACACATTGCGTGTTGTTTTCAGAAATGGCCAATGGGTGAGCAGGGGAAATAAAGTCTCTGCCCCAGACCTTGTCCACTCTGATCCTATTTCTGGATAGAGAAGACTGGATTTCCCTTGGAGAAATTTTGTATCACCATCCTACTATGACTCAACACTATGACGTTACTCTTAAACATGATGCCTCCTCTATGATCCAATCCATCTATGACCTGTCTTTTGAATGACCTGATGTTTATAGGAGCCTTCAAGGACTTTTTTTATGACTGGAATCTTCAGTGTCCTGAATCTTCCATGACCCTTATGTGACCTGAATATTCTACAAATCTTTTATCAGCAGTCTTCTATAAGCAACTCTTTTTGGACCATATTCTTCTATGACCCAAGCATTCTATGAACCTTCTACGACTGAACTCTCCTATGACCTGACTCTTCTGTGACCTTTCTGCCCAACTACCCAACTACACTCTCACATTTCAATTACTCATCTCTTCCATGATTCAAATATTTTATCACCCAAATTTTCTGTGACCTGACCCTCCTATGAACCTTCTATGACTGAACTCTCCCTTTACTCCTCTGTGACCAGACTTGTCTACAACCTGATTCTTCCATGACCCATCTCTTATATTACCAGGCCTTTCGATGACTTGAGTTTTCTAAAATAAAATCCTTCTATCACACAGTATCACACACAGTATCACAAGGTTGGAAAGGACCTCTGAGATCATCAAGTCCAACCTATAACCCAACACTAACACCAACCATCATCTAAACCATGGCACTCAGTGCCACATCCAATCTCCCCTTAAACACCTCCAGGGTCAGCGACTCCACCCCCTCCCTGGGCAGCTCATTCCAATGGCCAATCACCCTTTCAGTAAAGAACTTCTTCCTCACATCAAGCCTAAACTTTCCCTGACGAAGCTTGAGTCCATGCCCTCTAGTTCTGTCACTGGTCACCTGAGAGAAGAGACCAACCCCTGCCCAACTACAACCTCCTTTTAGGTAGCTGTAGAGAGCAATGAGGTCTCCCCTGAGCCTCCTCTTCTTTAGACTAAACATCCCCAACTCACTCAGTCGCTCCTCATAGGGCTTATGCTCCAGCCCCTTTACCATCTTCGTTGCCCTCCTCTGAACACATTCCAGTATCCTAACATCTTTCCCAAACTGGGGGGCCCAGAACTGTACACAGTATTCCAGATGAGGCCTGACTAGTGCCGAGTACAGGGGGACAATAACTTCTCTGGTTCTGCTGACTACACTATTCCTGATGTAGGCCAGAATGCCATTGGCCTTCTTGGCCACCTGGGCACACTGCTGGCTCATGTTGAGCTTCCTGTCAACCAGCACTCCCAGGTCCTTTTCTGCCTGACTACTCTCCAGCCACTCTGGCCCCAGCCTGTAGCTCTGCATGGGATTGTTGTGTCCAAAATGAAGTACCCAACATTTGGACTTATTAAACATCATCCCATTGGAATCAGCCCATCTCTCCAATCTGTCCAGGTCCCTCTGCAGGGCCATCCTACCCTCTAACAGATCAACCCTTCTTCCCAGCTTGGTATCATCTGCAAACTTGCTGATGATGGACTCAATCCCCTCATCCAGATCATCAATAAAGATATTAAACAGGACCGGACCCAACACCGATCCCTGGGGGACACCACTGGTGACCGGCCGCCAACTGGATGAGACACCATTCACCACCACTCTCTGGGCTCGGCCATCCAGCCAATTCCTAACCCAGCACAGAGTGCTCCCATCTAAGCCACGGGCTGACAGCTTCTCTAGGAGTCTACTATGACCTAACGCTTTTATGATCTTCTATGATCCAGCTATGCTCTGACTCTTCTATGCCATGAGCCATCTATGCCCCAACAATACTATGATTAGACTCATCTTTGACCAGACTATTCTATGACCCAACTCTTCTGGGACCTGACCCTTCTATGACCCAAAAGTTCTTGGACCAACCCTACTATGAACCAACTCTTCTATGACCTGACTCCTCTATGACTCTTCTATGACCTGCTTTTATATGAGCCACCTCTTTCCTGACACAGCTGTTCTTGACCTGACACTTGTATAAGCCTTCTATGACCGAATTATTTTCTGACCCGACTCTTCTATCACCCCACTCCTCTATAACTCCTGTATGACCTGACTCGGACCTCTATGGTTTGAGTCTTCTATGAGCCATCAGTAACAAAACATCAGTATTTTACGACCCAAGCCTTCTATGACCCAACTATTCTCTCACCTTTCTATGACTTTCTCTAACTTGCTCCTCTATCGTGAGAACTGACTCTTCTGTGACCCAGCTCCTCTGTGACCAGAATATTCTATGACCCAACCCTTATATGGCCTGAGATTCTACGACCTGACTCTTCTAAGACTCTTCTATGACTTGACTGTTCTATGGCCCTTCTGTGACCAAACCCTTCTACTACCCAGATAAACTCTGGTGTTTCTATGACTCAACTCTTCTATTACCTGATAATTCCGTTACCTAAGAATTCTATGACCCAACCCCTCTATGAACCTTCTGTGACTGAACTCTCAGATTATTCCTCTATAACCTGACTTGCCTATAAGACAAATCCTTCTGTGACCTGCCCCTTATATGACCAGGACCTTCTATGACTCTTATGTAACTTGAAGTTTCTATAAAGTCACCTTTTCATGGTTCAACTCTTCAATGGTTCTTCTACAGCCCGAGTCTTTTATCACCCCACTCTTCTATAGCTTCTCTATGACTTGACTCTTCTAAAACTTGAGCATTCTCTGAACAACCTCCTATGACCCAACTCTTCTCTAAACCCTGCTATGACTTTCTGTGATCTGACTTCCCTATGACTCTTCTATGACCTGACTCTTCTGTTACCCAACTCCTCAATAACATGAATTATTCCATAATCAAACTTTTCTATGACTCAACCCTTATATGACACAATGTGTCTATTACCTGACTTTTCTATGACCTAACTCTTTTATAATCTTCTGTGGCCTGACTCTTTAATGACACTTCCATGACCTGATTTTTCTATGAGACACCTGTTTATGACTTTTCTATGACTCGCCCCTTTCTCTGAACCAACCTTTCTCTGAACCAAACCTTCTATGACCTCTTTATGACCAAACGCTTCGAAAACCCAAATAAATTCTCACACTTCTATTACCTGAATATTCTAAAACCCTTTTATGACATGAATCTTCTATTACCCAACACGCCTATGAATCTTCTATGGACGAACTTCTCTTACTCCCGTATGGCACAGCTCAGTTATGACCTGTGTCTTCTCAAAGCCAAGTTTTCTGTAACTCTTCTATGACACGAACTTTTATGATCCTACCCTTCTATGACTAAATTTTTCTGCACCTACATGGAGCTGTGTGATAGCCTTGGCATCTCACGTTGCTCTACATGGCTGTGTTTGGAATTCAATGGAATAAATGTTCCCAGTTTGATTCAGCAATGTGAGAATATTCGTGACACCATGGTTATTGTACTCAAAGAGAGATCTGCTTTCCCAGGGCCTGGGGGTCAGGACTTGGCCTTTCTGCTTCATCAAGCAAACCCAGGCTTTTCTCAGCAGTACAGATGCCTACACAGTGCCTTTACCTCCCTGCAGTCATGGCCGCCTTTTTTTTTCACTTAGTGAGTCCCTGGTGAGACTTTGTCAAGAACGATTCTCAGTGAGATGTATTGAAACATTGAAGTATACTGAGTTCTGGTTTTGACTTCTTGAGAGGTTTCCTCAATCACCTCTGAACAGTTGAGGTTCAAGGATTCAGCAGCAAATACATCATAGGTCTCATTAAAATACAGAAAGCCTTAACAAGCTCTTACTCTTCTTCCAGTTTTCTTCAGGTCTACAAGCCTTGCACAGCTCATTGGAGTAATTTCCCAGTGTTGTTTAAGACGAATATTTCAAAGTGCACCTAATAAAAATAGATTCTAAATATAAAGTTTATATTTTATTACTTTTCTGCTTAGAGGTGACAGTAGCTTCTCCAGTTGGCATTGATGTTGAGTGAAAAGTAATGAAAGATAATCTTTAATTTAAAACAAAATTTTATGATATATATGGGCAAAGGAAATCTCACTTGGAGTTGGTGGCTGCAAGAATTGTCAAGAGCAGAAAGAAAAGTTTCAAGGGCTGTGTTAGAGAACAAGGCAGAGCTGCTGCTGAATGGGATGATGATGTAACAAAGAGCACACACCAATGGGATGGAGGGACTCAGCGCCTTCTTTGCCTGAGGCTTTACTGAAAAGTTCTCCTAGGCCTCTCGGCTCCATGAAGTTCAAGGAGCACGAAAGCAATGTATTGGCAGGAACCTTATGAAATCCCAGAGGATAAATACCAGTGTCTGCCCCTGAAAGGGACTAACACAGGCTGGGGCTATCCTGCTGGGAGCTGCCCTGTGGGAAAGGTCTTGGTGGGCAGGGAGCTGGGATGGAGGAAACCGTGTGCCCAGGCACCAAGGAAGGTCACCAGCTCTCTGGGCAGCACGACCAGGAGCACGGCAAGGAGATTGAGGGAAGAGATTCTCTGGAATACTCCATCCAGATTGCAGATTCTCAATTCAGGGATGTTGTTGGCAAGGAGTCAATGTTGCAAAGGGCCTTGAGACATCCAGGCATTGGAGTCCTTTGCTGGTGATGAGCTGAGATGCTGAGGGAGCCAAACCTCCCCAGCCTCAAGAAGGAAAGAGACTGGGGTGCCTCCTATGACTCTTCAATAACACGATTCTTCTATGACCTTCCATAACCCAAACCTTTTATGATTTGACTTTTCCATGACTCAATTCTTCTATGGTCTGACTCTTCTGTGGCCCTTCTATGATACAACCTTCATTGATCTGACTGTTCTCTGATCTAAACAATCTGATCTGGTTCTTCTCTGACCCTACTCTTGTACCCGACTCCTGTACGATCCAACTCTCTTATTACCTTTCCGTGACCCAACACTTCAGTGACTGTGCTATTATTCACCTCCAACCTGACTCTTCTTTGATCAAATATATTTATGGGTGGACTTATCTATGACCTGATTCTTCTACAACCCAACTCTTCCTCTGCGTCTCAGAAGAGTTTGATCATAGTAGAGTCAAGTCATAGAAGAGTCAGTTCAAGGAGGAACTGGGTTATATCAGGCCCAGGTCACAGAATGGTCAGGTCATACATGAGTCAGGTCACAGAGGAGTCAGCGAAGAGTTAGGTAATAGAAGAATCAGAGCGGCGCTGGGTAAAAGAAGGGTGGTATCATAGAAGGGTTGAGACAAAGAAGGGAAGGGACCTAGAAAGGTTGGGTTGTAGAAGGGGGGGTCATATAAAAGTCAGGAAACTGAAAAGTTTGGTCATTGACTGGTCATATGAGTCGGGTCAGAGCAGGTTCGAGTCACGAAAGAGCTGGCTCATAGAAGGATCATAGAAGAGTCGAAACGTAGAATGGTTATAGAAGGGACTGGTCATGAAAAAGTTACACAAGGGTCTTAGTAGCATCGGGTCACACAAGACTCATTGAAGAGTACAGTCATACAAGGGATGGGTCATAGAACAGTAGGGTAATGGAAAGGTCAGGTCACAGAAGTGTCGGGTCATACAAGGGTCACGTTGTAAAAGAATCAGGTCAAAGAAGAATCATAGAGGGGTTGGGTCTTAGGAAAATCATAGAAGACCGAGATCATGGAAAAGTAGGGAAATAGAATTATCAGACCATAAAGGGATCAATTCGTAGAAGAGCCAGTTCACAGAACAGTGGGGTGATAGAAGGGATGGTTCCCAGAGAATCGGATCACGGAAGATTCAGGTCACAGAAGGCTCAGATCATGGAATAGTAATGTACTGGAAGAGTCGTGGAATGTTCAGGTCATGGAAGAGCTGGGTCATAGAAGCATCTGGTTATAAAAGGGTCATATATGATTGAATCATAGCAGGGTCAAATCATAGAAGAATTAGATCATGGAAGAGTCAGGTCATTGAAAGTTTGGGTCATAGAAGAGACATGAAAGAGTTGGGTTATAAATGGTTCGTTGTAGTGTCGGACCAAGGATGAGTCTAATCATACAAGGGCCATAGAAGAGTTGGGTAAAAGAAGAATAACAGAAGAGCTGGGATACAGAAGGGTTAGAAGGGGGGGTGGTGGGGGTGGTGTCAGAGATTGGCTCTGCTGGTTTTCCATGTCTATACCTGGCTGTAAATGGAAACTGTAGCCTGCCCCAACCCTACACACCTACACTGCTAGTTTTACACTGGTGTTTTCATTTGCAGGATTCTTTCTTGGACAAGGTATTTTGAGAAAGTTCAGAAGAAGATGAAAGTCTTCAAGCACTGACCTGAGAAGATCCCCTTTCTTTACGGAAAGGCTGTGGAGGCCAACTCTGTCACACAAATGCCCACTGTCTGTCCCTGCCTGCTGGTCACAGCACAGCCATGCAGCATGGTTGTGATCAAGCTGCCAGAGCACTCAGGCCTTGCAGCAAGGCCAGGGATCAGAAGGAGAGTGTGGAAGTGGAAACAGAACAGCTCTGGGAGATCAAGTGCTGGTGCTGCCTGGTAGAGCTGCTGTGCTAGGACTCCTCCCTCCTCTATCCAGTCACACAGAAACTATTCCTGCAGTTCCAATAAGGCCTTGAAAGAAAGTTTCAAGGAAAAAAGTTGTTGAAGTGACCCGTCACTACTTTTAAAAACAAAAGCTTGGCTCCTTATTTACACAGGCACCTGGTAAGCAAAGAAAAGCAGAGTGAATGATAAGGGGAATGGCAGTATCAGAATAAAACAATCACCACCAAAACCAAAAAGAACACACTTTGGCATACAATAAATAAATTATAAGTGGTTTGAAGAAGAAGATCGGCCTTTTATTGCTTCAGAAAAATATTCAGTTATCAGTTTCCACACTGCATCCTTCAGTTCCTGGTTCCTCAAGCTGTAGATGAGGGGATTCACAACTGGTGACACCGACAAGTACAGAACTGACACCACCAGATCCAGGGATAGGGAAGAGATGGAGGGGGGCTTCAAGTAGGCAAACATACCAGTGCTGACAAACAGAAAAACCACAGCTAGGTGAGGGATGCAAGTAGAAAAGGCTTTGTGCCGTCCCTGCTTAGAAGGGATCCTCAGTACTGCCCTGAAAACCTGCACATAAGACACCACAATGAAAACAAAGCAGCCAAAAAATAAACAGACGCTGAACACAATAAACCACACTTCCCTGAGGTAGGACTGTGAGCAAGAGAGCTTGAGGATCTGGGGGATTTCACAAAAGAACTGGTCTACAGCATTGCTCTGGCAGGAAGGGTAGGGAAAATGTATTGGTCGTGTGCAACAGAGCATGGAGAAACCCAGAGCCCCAGGCAGCTGCTGCCATGTGGACACAAGCTCTGCTGCCCAGGAAGGTCTCATAGTGCAGGGGTTTGCAGATGGCAATGTAGCGGTCGTAGGACATGACGGTGAGGAGATTAAACTCTCCTGACATCAAGAAGACAAACAGAAAGACCTGCACAACACAGCCTTGGTAGGAGATGTCCCTGGTGACCCAGAGAGAATTGGCCAAGGATTTTGGGACAGTGGTGGAGATGGTGCCCAGGTCAATGAGGGAGAGGTTGAGGAGGAAGAAGTACATGGGAGTGTGGAGGTGGTTGTCACAGGTTATGGTGATGCTGATGAGGCTGTTTCACAGGAGGACAGCCAGGTAGATGCCCAGGAAGAGCCAGAAGTGCAGGAGCTGTAGCTCCCATGTGTCTGTGAATGGGAGAAGAAGCAACTGGGTGATGGAGCTGTTGTTGGACATTTTCTTCATCTGGCCGTTGGGCACTGTCACAGGAGGAAAAGAAAGTGAGAAATTAGGAGAGACTTCCTCTTGAAGTATTGGCTTGGAATAATCCAGGAGTCATCTGGAGCTGTGAGCAGCTGTGACACACACAGCACCCTCTTGACAGTAGAAGGATCCTTCCCTGCCCTGCTGGGGAACACCGGTCCACCCACATCTTCTCCACACAGCCCATGGGGAGCTCCCTTGACAGGCTGAGCACTGACCCTGGCAGGTAGCAGAGTCCCTGCCCTGGCACACAGACCCTGGGATGCAGGGACCCTGCTCTCAAGGACAGTTCTGGGCACCCCTGGCTGCTCACCTATCTCCACACCGTCCAGCCGTGCCTTGGACGAGAAGGTGTTGTGTCCTGTCCTTTTGATGATGTGGTAGGTATTCCCTGCTTTGCAGCACATCCTCATTTCTATACTAGAGAAGCTGTGAGTTTCCCCTGGCAGATCCCATGGACTGTGGGATGTTCCAGTTTTAGCAGATCCCTCCAGGAACTGCACATACATTGCCCTTCATGCAGACACTCACCGTGTCAAAGGTTGAGACTCTTTATTCCCCAATGAACTCTCAGTCACCTCCCAACCCAAACTGCCTTTAAGCGTTCATGGCCTGGGGAGAGCTGTCTCCCTACAGCACTGTTCTATTGCCAGGAGCTCTGTCTGTCCCAATATCTCAGATCAGCTCAGAAGCAAAGAAGGAGCCCAAGGCAAATTTTCTCTGCCTGGTCTGGTCTCCCTTGAGGTGTCCTTGGTTCTTCAGGGGATCCTGCTGCAAAACAGGCTGAAAAAATCGCTAATGTTCCCTCCCTCTGCTGGGGAGAGAAGCTTTCTTCCAGCAGCTGTGTTTTTCCTCTCAGAGACAGAGTTCTGACATTTCCTTGTCCCACCAGTAGCCTGGAAAATTCAACTGTGAAAGGATGTACAGGGTCAATAGACCCATCTCTTTATGTGTTTGTATTCCTGGGGCTCGAAGGGGACAGAGCTCCCTCCCATGCCTGACACAAACCCACAGCAGGCGGGATTCTTCTTACATTAGGTGTTCAGGTGGGCACACATAGGCACCTGCATGTGAGCTCCTTGTCCCAGCTCCCAGGTCAATTCATGGAGATTGAGGGCACAACTGGCCTTTTCAGACACAACACCTGGTGACATATCAGGTGTCAGGGCTGGTTAAAGATATGTTCAGGAACCTTCAAAATCAAATGTAACTGTTCATAGAGAGAGGGTAACATCTGGAGGCATCCTCCTGCAGGGAATCTCTTTGGTGAAGAGAAATGAACCCAATGACCCAGAATAAGGACAATTCATGCTGTCCGTACACATTATGTTTAGGGCAGTCTATGGAGGTACTCATTGGAATGATTCAAGTCCTGTCATAGGCAGAGCTCAGTCCCTCCCTTCTCCTTCTGCTCTATTTACTAGATCACCCCTGACTACATTGGCAATTGCTTGATGTTCAGCCCCATAGAATTCAGGGTTCTTTCTCAATTTCATGGTCAAATCCAGGCCCACAGAGCTCCAGGAGATGCCAGTGCTGGCAGGGACAGCAGACAACTCAGAAATGCAGTTCTCCTGCAAGGGGTGTGTGTGACAGACACTCTGAACAGCATCACAGGGATTATGATTTACTGCCTTTGTGCCATTGATCATTTCCATCTTTCAGAAGCTTCAGCCATGAGATGCCATCAGAGAAGAAGGAATTGTTCCTCCTCTACACAACAGCTGCAGGCATTGTGTGAAAATGAACATCATCACACTGGTGTCTTTACTCACATCCATAGAAACAGAGAACGATCTGAGTTGGAGGGGACCCACAAGGATCACTGAGTCCAGCTCCTGTCCCTGCACAGGACAACCCCAACATTCACACCATTTGTCTGTGAGCATTTTACAAATGTTTCTGGAAGTCAGGCTTGGCGCTGTGACTGCTTCCCTGGGGAGCTGTTTCAGTACCCCAAAACTCTCTGTGTGAAGAACCTTTTCCTAATATTCTACCTATAGCTCCCCTGACACCTCTTCCTGCCATCCCTCGGATCCTATCATTGGTTACCACAGAGAAGAACTCAGCGCCTGCTTCTCCCTCTTTCTCGTAAGGAAGGTGTAGGCCATGATGAAGTCTTCCCTCACTTTCCTCATCTCAAGCCAGAACAGACCAAGTGACATCAGCCACTTCTCACATGTTCTCTCCTCTAAAGCTTGCACCAATTCCTGCCCTTCTCTGACGCTCTCCAGCAGCTTTAGCTACTCTTTATACTACGGCACCCCAAAACTGCCCCCAGTGCTCAAGGTGGGTCCTCACCAGTTCAGAACAGACAGGAACAATCCCCTCCTCAACCAGCTGGCGATGCCGTGCTTGATACAGCCAAGGACATGTTTGACCCTCTTGGCTGCCAGAGAACTGTTGGCTCATGTTCAACTTGCCATCAACCAGAAACCTGGGGTCCCTCTCCACAGAGCTGCTCTCCAACCTCTTCTTCCCCAGTCTGTGTGGATCTCCAGGGCTGCCGTCTCCCAGGTGAAAAAACCTGACATCTGCCCTTGTAAACTTCATGCAACTGGTGATTGTCCAGCTCTCCAATCTGTCAAGATCCCTCTGCAGGAACTCTCCGCCCTTGAGAGTGTCAACTGCTCCCCCGCAGTTTCTTGTCATTGGCAAACTTAGTTAGTAAGTGCTCGAGTCCTGCATCCAGGTCATTTATGAAGATATTGAAGGACTTTGTCACCAGGATGGATCCCTGTGGAACCCTGCTAGGGATTTTGCAGCTAATGCCAGTTTTTTCCCTAAGAATGCCTGCAAAAAAAGAGTTCCTTTTTGGATCAATCATTTTGCATTGCCTTGCCTTCATTTAGTTCTGTGGGCACTGAACCCATTAATGTCACAATGAGACCCAGGGTCTCACCACAATGACATCTGAACTGTCCACACTGGGTTGTGACAGAGAAGTGGGAAGAAACTGGAGAGTGTCCCGTGCAGATCTTCCAATGTGGGGTTTGGGGCCTCAAACATATGGCCTGATGGACCAAGGTCCTTAAAGTTGCAGGGGGATATGGGCTTCTTTGTAGGTTCTGGGAAGTGTAAGAGTAGCCTGAGGTGACCTGAAAGGTCACCTTTGGCCATTCTATGACTCGCTTCTGACTGGACTCTTCTCCGACCAAGTCCTTTTTTCACGGGACTTATCCATGACCAGACTCTTCTTCTAGATCTTAGAAGAGTTTGGTCATAGTAATGTGAGGTCATAGAAGATTAAGGTCATGGAAGAATTAGTTTAGCGAAGACTCAGGTCACAGAAGGCTTGGATCATAGATGAGTTGAGTCACAGAGGAGTTATCGGAGGGTTTGTCAAAAAAAAGAGTAGTAGAAGACTCATGTAAAATAAGGTGTATCATAGAAGAATTGAGTCATAGAATGTTTGGATCACAGAAGGATTGTGTCATAAAAGGGTTGGGTCATATCAGGATCAGGTGACAGAAGAGTCAGGTCATAGAATGGTAATATATGTGTTGTGTTGTACCAGATTTACATCATAAATTAGTTCAGTCAGAGAAAGATCATAAAAGGGTCTGGTCAAGAAAGAGTTCATAAGACAGTTATGTCATAGAAGAGTGATGGAAGAGTCATAGTAGTATCAGGTCATAGAAGGCTCATGGAAGAGATGGTCATAATGCGTATGAGTCATAGAAGAGTTGAGTAAAAGGAAGGTCAGGTAATAGAAAAGTTGGGTCATATATGGTCGGGTCAAAAAAGCATCCGTTCTTAGAAGAGTGGTATCCTAGAAGGGTCAGATCATAGAATATTCATAGAAGATTTGGATCATAGAAAAGCACAATCATAGAAGGGTCAGAGAAAAGGCACAGTAGGATCATGGAAGAGTCAGATCACAGAAAAATCATGGAAGATTCAGGTCGTAGAACACTCATGTCATAGAACAGTCATAAAAATATCATGTCATAGAAGAGTCGGGTCTTAAAAAACACTCAGTTCATAGAAGAATTGCCTCATAGAAGAGCAGAGTCATAGAAAATCAGATCATAGAAAGGTCAGGTCATAGAAGAGCTGAGCCATAGAGTGGTCATGGAAGGTTCAGGTCAAAGGAGAGTTTGGTCATAGAAGGGTTGGGACATAAAAGAGTCACTGTAGAGTCATGGAAGAGTTATGTCACAGAATGGTAAAAGTGGTCATAGAAGAGTCAGCTCTGTCACACAAGTGCCCACTGCCTGTCCCTGCCTGCAGTCACAGCACGGCCACACAGCATGGCTGTGACCAAGCTGCCAGAGCATGCAGGGCTTGCAACAAAGCAAAGGATCAGGAGGAGGATGTGGAAGGGGGAAGAGAACCGCTCTGTTAGATCAAGTGCTGGTGCTGCCTGGCACTGCTGCTGTGCTGGGACTCTTTTTCCCTCCACCCTCTCAGAGAGGCTGTTATAGATATTTCCCACTCAGATGCATAGCCATCTGCAGGCAGCTCAAAACAGGCCTTTGAGGGAGGATATCAGGAAAAACTATTTCCTGCAGAGACATTTCTTTGGTTTAGACACTCAAAGAGCACAGTTCTTATTACACAGCTCCTATTTCAGAAAAGAAAACCAGACAATCAATTAAGAAGAGGATAACAATCTTATCTCCAGTAAAACTCCCCCCAATTATCATTAATACAAAATACAAGATAGTCTGGTCCTGCATTTAGTTACATGATCGTGGTTCTGAAGAGGATCATGAGTTTATTGCTTCAGAGAAATATCCAGTTATCAGTTTCCAAACTACGTCTTTGATCTGCTGATTCCTCAGGCTGTAGATGAGGGGGTTCACTGCTGGAGGATCCACTGAGTATAGAACTGACACGAACAGGTCAATGGATTTGACGGAGGCAGAGGGGGGTTTCAAGTAGGTAAACATGCCAGAGCTGATTAACAGGGAGACCACGGCCAGGTGAGAGAGGTAGGTAGAAAAAGCTTTTTGTCGTCCCTGCTCAGAGGGGATCCTCAGCACAGCCCTGAAGATCTGCACATAGGACACAACAATGGAAACAAAACATGTGAAATCTATGAAGATACTGACCTCAAGAAGACCAACTTCCCTGAGGTAGGAATCTGAGCAGAAAAGCCTGAGTATCTTGGGGATTTCACAAAAGAACTGGTCCACAACATTGCCCTGTCAGAGGGGCAGTGAAAATGTATTGGCCGTGTGCAGCAGAGCGTAGAGAAAACCCAGAGCCCCAGGCAGCTGCTGTCATGTGGACAGAAGCTCTGCTGCCCAGGAGGGTCCCGTAGTGCAGGGGTTTGCAGATGGAAACGTAGCGGTCATAGGCCATGATAGTGAGAAGACAATACTCTGCAGCCATAAATAAGACAAAAAGAAAGACTTGGGCCACACAACCTGTGAAGGAGATTGCCTTGGCATCCCAGAGTGAGTTGGCCATGGATTTGGGGACAGTGGTGGAGATGGTGCCCAGGTCAAGGAGAGAGAGGTTGAGGAGGAAGAAATACATGGGGGTATGGAGGTGAGAGTCACAGGCTATGGTGGTGATGATGAGGCCGTTTCCCAGGAGGGCAGCCAGGTAGATGCCCAGGAAGAGCCAGAAGTGCAAGAGCTGCAGCTCCCTTTTGTCTGTGAATGTCAGGAGGAGGAACTCTGTGATGGAGCTGCTGTTGGTCATTTTCTGCCTCAGCACACGTAGCACTGTCATAGGAGGAACACAGTGATAGTTAGGGAACAATTCTCTGTGCAAATCCTACCCCGTTTCTCATTCACCCTTCCCCTGTCACACCCTTTCCCTTTTACAGCAGACGTTCCTTCAGCTCCATGGCTGGAGCACCACTTGGTGCTCCCTGAATGTGCCGTGAGGAGTGGGGCCAAACACACACAGTGCCGGGCTGTTGTTATCAGCCCTTGTGCTCTGGACAGGACAATGGATTGGTGGCCGCAGAGGAGGCAGTTCAACCTTGGATCTCTGAGGGCAGAAGATTTCTGGGTGGGAGAGGAGGCCAGGGGGCTTACTCAGAGGCAGGGTCTGCACTCGAGGGGTTTACGCAGAGCTCTGAATTTTCTCTCCCGCAACATCTCTGTTATAATATTATTCTCATTGCCTGATCCTATCCGTGCTACCAGGAGAATTTCCTCCTGGGAAGTTTTCCCCTGTTCCACGAATTTTCCCTGGTCACAGATCCCATCCAAATCTCTCTGTACTCACCTACACAAACTTTCCTGTTCACAGGGCACTGCCTGTGCGTGGGTTCCAGTTTGGAGGATTCAAAAGGGCAAAATAACCTGATAGGTCCAGCAGAAGTGATGCTGGTGCTTTCTGTAGGCAGAGAAGTGGGTGAAGGCGCTTTAGGAGGCCTTTAACAGACCTACTGACTACTCAAGGTCACATCTCAGCGGTCTCAGTTACTTTTTCACACTTGAAAAGACCTTTCTATTTCTCTTTCCCTCTCCCCTCCTCCTGTCCCTTCCCTCAGAGCAGGAAACTGAAAACACAGACTCAGGAAATCTCTTTATCTTTACAGTAAATCCTGCCTTGCCCTTCCTCTGGAAATACTCTCTGGCAGTCTCCTAGTGCTCTTCTGGAGATGTGGGCAACCCTGAAGCACACAGCCACCGTCTCAACAGCACAAGAACGTGCTCTGCTGTGCTGAGTGTCGCTCCTTCCACACACAGTTTCTCCCCACAGTGCAATGGGGAGCTCCCCGGGCAGGCTGAGCACTGATCCTGGCAAGGGGCAGAGTCCCTGCCCCGGCACACAGACCCTGGGGTGCAGGGACCCTGCTCTCAAGGACAGTCCAGGGCATCCCTGAGGGCACAGCCCTGCACTCGTCCCCAGCAGAAGGCAGCCCTCAGACCCCGTCCCTCTGAGAGTGCAGCAGGGAAGCCTTGCTCGGCACCACGTTCTTCTCCTGCAGCAGAGACACTGGGAGAGACATCCTGACACATCCTGGAAGCTGTGGGATGTGCCAGCTTTAAGAGATGTTTCCGGGAACCACACCTGCATTGTCCTACAGCCAGAGACTTACCATGGAAAAGACTGTGAAGATTTCTCCCTCAGTGAGCTCTCAGCATCCTCCCACCCCACAGAGACTTTCACCTCTCTCTGCCTCCCTCTTCTCCCCTCACTGCCTGCAGACAGTGCCCTCAGCCCTGCTGCGCTTTGCAGAGGAGCTGCTCCTGGGCAGAGCTGGCTCTTTGCAAAACCATCCTCTCATTTTGATCTTTTTTCATCCCAGGAATCCAGTCACGTTCTTCCCCCTCTTTGCTCCCTCAAGGCTCCAGAGGAACCTGCAGTGAAACAGGCTGATGCAATCACTGATGTTCCCTCTCTCGCTTCTCTAGAGACTCTTCTTTCCTGCTGTGTCATTTGTCCTACGAGGAAAAGATTTGGACATGAGAATTACATTTCCTTCTCCCAGCAGTGCACAGGACACCAAGAATGTCACAGCAAAGGATATCATTCATCGGGGCTGTGGTGGATATCTTCATTTGAGTGAATTTATGTATTTTATTCTGAGTTTGTAATCCTAAAACTAGGAAGATATTGCACAAACTTCCATCCAACTTAAGTCTCTGCTCTATGCAAAGCCTTTCACACAAAGGAGTCTTGGACACTTGGTAGCAGGTTTCCTTACGACAGGGATGAGCTTGCCTGGTGCCACAGCTGCAGGGCTTCAGCCTCAATGGGCAGCGATGCCCTCGTCCAGGGGCACAGGTGGGAGGATCTGGATCTGTTCCTGTGGGAGACAGAACTGTGACCTGGTCACAGAGCTCAGGACAGATGGTCTTCAAGGACAGCATCCTTCAAGCTCACAGGACTCAAGAGCGAAACCCAATCTGAACTTGAAAGGCGATTCAAGGGCTCCATGATGAGTGCTGCTTCAGGATCAGTTAAAGAAATAACAAGGACACTGTATTTGGCAGTGCTGAATTTAGGAAGAGCAGGTGTAGGCAGATCTGAGACTTCCTGTGTCATCTTTTCTTCTACCTCCCCCAGCAATGCCTCCCAAGCCTCTGATTCAAGGCAGGACTGTGGAGGAGATCAGGCAGTAGTGGGTAGGGATCAAGTCGGGAATATCTTGAGCAAATGCAATCCTTCCCAGTCTCTGTGACAGGAGGGGCAGCATCCCAGGGAGCTGAGTGAGCAGGACAATGTCACAGTTAGGTGACTCTCTGTCATCTTCCAAATGTCATGGAGACTGGGGGAAATCCATGACAACTAACACCTCTCACACATTGCGTGTTGTTTTCAGAAATGGCCAATGGGTGAGCAGGGGAAATAAAGTCTCTGCCCCAGACCTTGTCCACTCTGATCCTATTTCTGGATAGAGAAGACTGGATTTCCCTTGGAGAAATTTTGTATCACCATCCTACTATGACTCAACACTATGACGTTACTCTTAAACATGATGCCTCCTCTATGATCCAATCCATCTATGACCTGTCTTTTGAATGACCTGATGTTTATAGGAGCCTTCAAGGACTTTTTTTATGACTGGAATCTTCAGTGTCCTGAATCTTCCATGACCCTTATGTGACCTGAATATTCTACAAATCTTTTATCAGCAGTCTTCTATAAGCAACTCTTTTTGGACCATATTCTTCTATGACCCAAGCATTCTATGAACCTTCTACGACTGAACTCTCCTATGACCTGACTCTTCTGTGACCTTTCTGCCCAACTACCCAACTACACTCTCACATTTCAATTACTCATCTCTTCCATGATTCAAATATTTTATCACCCAAATTTTCTGTGACCTGACCCTCCTATGAACCTTCTATGACTGAACTCTCCCTTTACTCCTCTGTGACCAGACTTGTCTACAACCTGATTCTTCCATGACCCATCTCTTATATTACCAGGCCTTTCGATGACTTGAGTTTTCTAAAATAAAATCCTTCTATCACACAGTATCACACACAGTATCACAAGGTTGGAAAGGACCTCTGAGATCATCAAGTCCAACCTATAACCCAACACTAACACCAACCATCATCTAAACCATGGCACTCAGTGCCACATCCAATCTCCCCTTAAACACCTCCAGGGTCAGCGACTCCACCCCCTCCCTGGGCAGCTCATTCCAATGGCCAATCACCCTTTCAGTAAAGAACTTCTTCCTCACATCAAGCCTAAACTTTCCCTGACGAAGCTTGAGTCCATGCCCTCTAGTTCTGTCACTGGTCACCTGAGAGAAGAGACCAACCCCTGCCCAACTACAACCTCCTTTTAGGTAGCTGTAGAGAGCAATGAGGTCTCCCCTGAGCCTCCTCTTCTTTAGACTAAACATCCCCAACTCACTCAGTCGCTCCTCATAGGGCTTATGCTCCAGCCCCTTTACCATCTTCGTTGCCCTCCTCTGAACACATTCCAGTATCCTAACATCTTTCCCAAACTGGGGGGCCCAGAACTGTACACAGTATTCCAGATGAGGCCTGACTAGTGCCGAGTACAGGGGGACAATAACTTCTCTGGTTCTGCTGACTACACTATTCCTGATGTAGGCCAGAATGCCATTGGCCTTCTTGGCCACCTGGGCACACTGCTGGCTCATGTTGAGCTTCCTGTCAACCAGCACTCCCAGGTCCTTTTCTGCCTGACTACTCTCCAGCCACTCTGGCCCCAGCCTGTAGCTCTGCATGGGATTGTTGTGTCCAAAATGAAGTACCCAACATTTGGACTTATTAAACATCATCCCATTGGAATCAGCCCATCTCTCCAATCTGTCCAGGTCCCTCTGCAGGGCCATCCTACCCTCTAACAGATCAACCCTTCTTCCCAGCTTGGTATCATCTGCAAACTTGCTGATGATGGACTCAATCCCCTCATCCAGATCATCAATAAAGATATTAAACAGGACCGGACCCAACACCGATCCCTGGGGGACACCACTGGTGACCGGCCGCCAACTGGATGAGACACCATTCACCACCACTCTCTGGGCTCGGCCATCCAGCCAATTCCTAACCCAGCACAGAGTGCTCCCATCTAAGCCACGGGCTGACAGCTTCTCTAGGAGTCTACTATGACCTAACGCTTTTATGATCTTCTATGATCCAGCTATGCTCTGACTCTTCTATGCCATGAGCCATCTATGCCCCAACAATACTATGATTAGACTCATCTTTGACCAGACTATTCTATGACCCAACTCTTCTGGGACCTGACCCTTCTATGACCCAAAAGTTCTTGGACCAACCCTACTATGAACCAACTCTTCTATGACCTGACTCCTCTATGACTCTTCTATGACCTGCTTTTATATGAGCCACCTCTTTCCTGACACAGCTGTTCTTGACCTGACACTTGTATAAGCCTTCTATGACCGAATTATTTTCTGACCCGACTCTTCTATCACCCCACTCCTCTATAACTCCTGTATGACCTGACTCGGACCTCTATGGTTTGAGTCTTCTATGAGCCATCAGTAACAAAACATCAGTATTTTACGACCCAAGCCTTCTATGACCCAACTATTCTCTCACCTTTCTATGACTTTCTCTAACTTGCTCCTCTATCGTGAGAACTGACTCTTCTGTGACCCAGCTCCTCTGTGACCAGAATATTCTATGACCCAACCCTTATATGGCCTGAGATTCTACGACCTGACTCTTCTAAGACTCTTCTATGACTTGACTGTTCTATGGCCCTTCTGTGACCAAACCCTTCTACTACCCAGATAAACTCTGGTGTTTCTATGACTCAACTCTTCTATTACCTGATAATTCCGTTACCTAAGAATTCTATGACCCAACCCCTCTATGAACCTTCTGTGACTGAACTCTCAGATTATTCCTCTATAACCTGACTTGCCTATAAGACAAATCCTTCTGTGACCTGCCCCTTATATGACCAGGACCTTCTATGACTCTTATGTAACTTGAAGTTTCTATAAAGTCACCTTTTCATGGTTCAACTCTTCAATGGTTCTTCTACAGCCCGAGTCTTTTATCACCCCACTCTTCTATAGCTTCTCTATGACTTGACTCTTCTAAAACTTGAGCATTCTCTGAACAACCTCCTATGACCCAACTCTTCTCTAAACCCTGCTATGACTTTCTGTGATCTGACTTCCCTATGACTCTTCTATGACCTGACTCTTCTGTTACCCAACTCCTCAATAACATGAATTATTCCATAATCAAACTTTTCTATGACTCAACCCTTATATGACACAATGTGTCTATTACCTGACTTTTCTATGACCTAACTCTTTTATAATCTTCTGTGGCCTGACTCTTTAATGACACTTCCATGACCTGATTTTTCTATGAGACACCTGTTTATGACTTTTCTATGACTCGCCCCTTTCTCTGAACCAACCTTTCTCTGAACCAAACCTTCTATGACCTCTTTATGACCAAACGCTTCGAAAACCCAAATAAATTCTCACACTTCTATTACCTGAATATTCTAAAACCCTTTTATGACATGAATCTTCTATTACCCAACACGCCTATGAATCTTCTATGGACGAACTTCTCTTACTCCCGTATGGCACAGCTCAGTTATGACCTGTGTCTTCTCAAAGCCAAGTTTTCTGTAACTCTTCTATGACACGAACTTTTATGATCCTACCCTTCTATGACTAAATTTTTCTGCACCTACATGGAGCTGTGTGATAGCCTTGGCATCTCACGTTGCTCTACATGGCTGTGTTTGGAATTCAATGGAATAAATGTTCCCAGTTTGATTCAGCAATGTGAGAATATTCGTGACACCATGGTTATTGTACTCAAAGAGAGATCTGCTTTCCCAGGGCCTGGGGGTCAGGACTTGGCCTTTCTGCTTCATCAAGCAAACCCAGGCTTTTCTCAGCAGTACAGATGCCTACACAGTGCCTTTACCTCCCTGCAGTCATGGCCGCCTTTTTTTTTCACTTAGTGAGTCCCTGGTGAGACTTTGTCAAGAACGATTCTCAGTGAGATGTATTGAAACATTGAAGTATACTGAGTTCTGGTTTTGACTTCTTGAGAGGTTTCCTCAATCACCTCTGAACAGTTGAGGTTCAAGGATTCAGCAGCAAATACATCATAGGTCTCATTAAAATACAGAAAGCCTTAACAAGCTCTTACTCTTCTTCCAGTTTTCTTCAGGTCTACAAGCCTTGCACAGCTCATTGGAGTAATTTCCCAGTGTTGTTTAAGACGAATATTTCAAAGTGCACCTAATAAAAATAGATTCTAAATATAAAGTTTATATTTTATTACTTTTCTGCTTAGAGGTGACAGTAGCTTCTCCAGTTGGCATTGATGTTGAGTGAAAAGTAATGAAAGATAATCTTTAATTTAAAACAAAATTTTATGATATATATGGGCAAAGGAAATCTCACTTGGAGTTGGTGGCTGCAAGAATTGTCAAGAGCAGAAAGAAAAGTTTCAAGGGCTGTGTTAGAGAACAAGGCAGAGCTGCTGCTGAATGGGATGATGATGTAACAAAGAGCACACACCAATGGGATGGAGGGACTCAGCGCCTTCTTTGCCTGAGGCTTTACTGAAAAGTTCTCCTAGGCCTCTCGGCTCCATGAAGTTCAAGGAGCACGAAAGCAATGTATTGGCAGGAACCTTATGAAATCCCAGAGGATAAATACCAGTGTCTGCCCCTGAAAGGGACTAACACAGGCTGGGGCTATCCTGCTGGGAGCTGCCCTGTGGGAAAGGTCTTGGTGGGCAGGGAGCTGGGATGGAGGAAACCGTGTGCCCAGGCACCAAGGAAGGTCACCAGCTCTCTGGGCAGCACGACCAGGAGCACGGCAAGGAGATTGAGGGAAGAGATTCTCTGGAATACTCCATCCAGATTGCAGATTCTCAATTCAGGGATGTTGTTGGCAAGGAGTCAATGTTGCAAAGGGCCTTGAGACATCCAGGCATTGGAGTCCTTTGCTGGTGATGAGCTGAGATGCTGAGGGAGCCAAACCTCCCCAGCCTCAAGAAGGAAAGAGACTGGGGTGCCTCCTATGACTCTTCAATAACACGATTCTTCTATGACCTTCCATAACCCAAACCTTTTATGATTTGACTTTTCCATGACTCAATTCTTCTATGGTCTGACTCTTCTGTGGCCCTTCTATGATACAACCTTCATTGATCTGACTGTTCTCTGATCTAAACAATCTGATCTGGTTCTTCTCTGACCCTACTCTTGTACCCGACTCCTGTACGATCCAACTCTCTTATTACCTTTCCGTGACCCAACACTTCAGTGACTGTGCTATTATTCACCTCCAACCTGACTCTTCTTTGATCAAATATATTTATGGGTGGACTTATCTATGACCTGATTCTTCTACAACCCAACTCTTCCTCTGCGTCTCAGAAGAGTTTGATCATAGTAGAGTCAAGTCATAGAAGAGTCAGTTCAAGGAGGAACTGGGTTATATCAGGCCCAGGTCACAGAATGGTCAGGTCATACATGAGTCAGGTCACAGAGGAGTCAGCGAAGAGTTGGGTAATAGAAGAATCAGAGCGGCGCTGGGTAAAAGAAGGGTGGTATCATAGAAGGGTTGAGACAAAGAAGGGAAGGGACCTAGAAAGGTTGGGTTGTAGAAGGGGGGGTCATATAAAAGTCAGGAAACTGAAAAGTTTGGTCATTGACTGGTCATATGAGTCGGGTCAGAGCAGGTTCGAGTCACGAAAGAGCTGGCTCATAGAAGGATCATAGAAGAGTCGAAACGTAGAATGGTTATAGAAGGGACTGGTCATGAAAAAGTTACACAAGGGTCTTAGTAGCATCGGGTCACACAAGACTCATTGAAGAGTACAGTCATACAAGGGATGGGTCATAGAACAGTAGGGTAATGGAAAGGTCAGGTCACAGAAGTGTCGGGTCATACAAGGGTCACGTTGTAAAAGAATCAGGTCAAAGAAGAATCATAGAGGGGTTGGGTCTTAGGAAAATCATAGAAGACCGAGATCATGGAAAAGTAGGGAAATAGAATTATCAGACCATAAAGGGATCAATTCGTAGAAGAGCCAGTTCACAGAACAGTGGGGTGATAGAAGGGATGGTTCCCAGAGAATCGGATCACGGAAGATTCAGGTCACAGAAGGCTCAGATCATGGAATAGTAATGTACTGGAAGAGTCGTGGAATGTTCAGGTCATGGAAGAGCTGGGTCATAGAAGCATCTGGTTATAAAAGGGTCATATATGATTGAATCATAGCAGGGTCAAATCATAGAAGAATTAGATCATGGAAGAGTCAGGTCATTGAAAGTTTGGGTCATAGAAGAGACATGAAAGAGTTGGGTTATAAATGGTTCGTTGTAGTGTCGGACCAAGGATGAGTCTAATCATACAAGGGCCATAGAAGAGTTGGGTAAAAGAAGAATAACAGAAGAGCTGGGATACAGAAGGGTTAGAAGGGGGGGTGGTGGGGGTGGTGTCAGAGATTGGCTCTGCTGGTTTTCCATGTCTATACCTGGCTGTAAATGGAAACTGTAGCCTGCCCCAACCCTACACACCTACACTGCTAGTTTTACACTGGTGTTTTCATTTGCAGGATTCTTTCTTGGACAAGGTATTTTGAGAAAGTTCAGAAGAAGATGAAAGTCTTCAAGCACTGACCTGAGAAGATCCCCTTTCTTTACGGAAAGGCTGTGGAGGCCAACTCTGTCACACAAATGCCCACTGTCTGTCCCTGCCTGCTGGTCACAGCACAGCCATGCAGCATGGTTGTGATCAAGCTGCCAGAGCACTCAGGCCTTGCAGCAAGGCCAGGGATCAGAAGGAGAGTGTGGAAGTGGAAACAGAACAGCTCTGGGAGATCAAGTGCTGGTGCTGCCTGGTAGAGCTGCTGTGCTAGGACTCCTCCCTCCTCTATCCAGTCACACAGAAACTATTCCTGCAGTTCCAATAAGGCCTTGAAAGAAAGTTTCAAGGAAAAAAGTTGTTGAAGTGACCCGTCACTACTTTTAAAAACAAAAGCTTGGCTCCTTATTTACACAGGCACCTGGTAAGCAAAGAAAAGCAGAGTGAATGATAAGGGGAATG
>JAUMJL010002562.1:0-12395 GCA_033558185.1 Dromococcyx pavoninus | reverse complement strand
GGTGTAAATTCCTGAAATTTGGGTGAAATTCCTGAAATTTGGGCGTAAATTCCTGAAATTTGGGCGTAAGTTCCTGAAATTTGGGCATAAATTCCTGAAATTTGGGCGCAAATTCCTGAAATTTGGGTGCAAACTCCTGCAACGTTGGGGGGATGTCTGGAATTTGCGGGCGATGCCTGGGTGTGTTTCGGGGGGCGCCGCCGGGGGCCGGGGCGCAGCGGTGACGCCGGCCGTCGGCGCGGCGGTTGTCGCGGCAGCACCTGCGGCTGTCGCTGAACGAGGAGGCGCAGTGCCGGGTGCAGCACCTCTGGTTCCAGAGCATCTTCGACATGCTCGAGCACTTCCGCGTCCACCCCATCCCCCTCGAGTCCGGCGGCGCCAGCGACGTCACCCTGCTCAGCTACGTCGTCGCCTCCCACCGCCTGCACGGTGAGCGCGACCACCCCTGCGACCACCCATGGGCCCACCCCGTGCACCCATCCCTGTGCCGACCCCTGCACCCACCCCTGCGCCCACCCATGGGCCCACCCCTGCGCCGACCCCTGTGCCCACCCCTGCGCCCACCCTTGGGCCTAACCGGGCGCCCACCCCTGCGGTGACCCCTGTGGTGACCCCTGCGCCCACCCCTGCACCCACTCCTGTGGTGACCCCTGCACCCCCGCTTGCGCCGACCCCTGCCCCGACTCCTGCGCCCACCCCTGTGCCCACCCCTGCCCTCAGCCCTGCGCCCACCCCTGTGGTGACCCCTGCGCCCCCCCTTGCGCCGACCCCTGCCCCGACTCCTGCGCCCACCCCTGTGCCCACCCCTGCCTTCAGCCCTGCGCCCACCCCTGTGGTGACCCCTGCGCCCCCCTTGCGCCGACCCCTGCCCTGACCCCTGCGCCCCCACCTCTGCAGTGACCCCTGCGCCCACCCCCTGCGCCCACCCCTGCGCCCACCCCTGCACCCACTCCTGTGGTGACCCCTGCGCCCCCCCTTGCGCCGACCCCTGCCCCCACCCCTGCGCCCCCACCTCTGCAGTGACCCCTGCGCCCACCCCTGCGCCCACCCCTGAGCCCACCCCTGCACCCACTCCTGTGCCGACCCCTGTGGTGACCCCTGTGCCGACTCCTGAGCCCACCCTTGACCTCATCCCTGAGCCCACCCCTGCCCCGACCCCTGACGTGACCCCTGAGCCCCCCCCTGCCCTGACCCCTGCCCCAACCCCTGAGGTGACCCCTGAACCCACCTTTGCGCCCACCCCTGCCCCCACCCCTGCCCTGACCCCTGCGCCCACCCTTGTGCCCACCCCTGCGCCCACCCCTGCCCCGACCCCTGAGGTGACCCCTGCGGTAACCCCTGCGCCCACCCTTGACCTCATCCCTGAGCCAACCCCCTGCCCCGACCCCTGAGGTGACCCCTGAACCCACCTCTGTGCCCACCCCTGCACCTATTCCTGCACCCACCCTGTGGTGACCCCTGCGCCCACCCCTGTGCCCACCCCTGTGCCAACCCCTACTCCGAGCCCTGTGTCCACCCCTGCGGTGATCCCTGTGCCCACCCCTGCGCCCACCCCTGCGCCCACCCCGTGCACCCATCCCTGTGCCGACCCCTGCACCCACCCCTGCGCCCACCCTTGCGCCCACCTCTGTGCCCACCCCTGCCCCGACCCCTGAACCCACCCCTGCACCCACCCTTGGGCCCACCCCTGTGGTGACCCCTGCACCCACCCCTGCGCCCACCCCTACCCCGACCCCTGCGCCCACCCGTGCGGTGACCCCTGTGCCCACCCCTGCGCCCACCCCTGAGCCCACGGCTGCGGTGACCCCTGAGCCCACCCCTGCGCCCACCCCCTGCACCCATCCCTGCGCCAACCCCTGTGCCAACCCCTGTACCCAACCCTGTGCCGACCCCTACCCCGACCCCTGTGCCCACCCCTGCGCCCACCCCTGTGCCCACCCCTGTGCTGACCCCTGGGCCCACCCCTGCGCCCACCCCTGTGCCCACCCCTGCGGTGATCCCTGTGCCCACCCCTGCGCCCACCCCTGTGCCCACCCCTGTGCTGACCCCTGGGCCCACCCCTGCGCCCACCCCTGAGCCCACCCTTGGGCCTAACCGGGCACCACCCCTGCGATGATCCCTGTGGTGACCGCTGAGCCCACTCCTGCCCCGACCCCTGTGCCCACCCCTGCGCCCCCCCCTGGGATGGGGGGAATTGTTCTCAGGGCTTATTCCCAGGGGGTGATGTTTCCGGGGGGGCGTTGTTCCCGGTCGGACCGTGTCCCAGGGGTTATTCCCAAGGGGGGGGGGGGTTGTTTATTCCCAGGGGTTGTTCTTTGGGGGTGGGGGGGGGGGTCGTTCTCTCTCCGTGTGTCCGTCCCTGACTGACGTCCCTCTCTCTCCGTGTCCGTCTGTCCGTCCCTTTCCCCCCCCACCCCACCTCTCAAGGCCGGGATCGATCCGGGAGCCGTTCGGCCGCTTCCGATCCGGATCCGCGCAGCCCCGACTCCCCTCCCCCCCCCAGCGCCGCCAACGACTGCTCGTGAGTGGGGGAGGGGGGGAACACCCCAAAACACCCCCCCCCGGGACCCCAAAACCCTCTTGAGCCACCCTGGGACCCCCCCCGAGACCCCAACCCCCCCCGGGACCCCAACTGACCCCCCTGAGCACCCCAAAACCCTCCTGACCCACCCTGGGACCCCCCCGAGACCCCAACCCCCCCCGGGACCCCAACTGACCCCCTGAGCACCCCAAAACCCTCCTGAGCCACCCTGGACCCCCCAAGACCCCAAAAGCCCCCCACGGGACCCTCAAAAAGCCCCTGAGCCCCCCCCCCCCATACCCCAAGACACCCTCAAAAGTCTCCTGAGACCCCTTGGACCCCCAAGACCCCCTGGGACCCCCCGAGCCCCCTAAAACCACCCCCGAGACCCAAAAGCCCCCCCAAGACCCCCAAAAAGCCCCTGAGTCCCCCCCCCGTACTCCAAGACCCCCCCAAATCCCCTCTGAGCCCCAAAAGTCCACTGAGACCCCTGGGACCCCCCAAGCCCCCTAAAACCCCCCCTGGGACCCCAACTGACCCCCCTGAGCACCCCAAAACCCTTATGAGCCACCCTGGGACCCCCCAAGACCCCCAAAAGCCCCCCCCCGGGACCCTCAAAAAGCCCCTGAGCCCCCCCCCCCCCGTACCCCAAGACCCCCCCAAAAGTCTCCTGAGACCTCTTGGACCCCAAGACCCCCTGGGACCCCCCCGAGCCCCCTAAAACCACCCCCGAGACCCACCCCCCCCCCAGGACCCCAACTGACCCCCCTGAGCACCCCAAAACCCTCCTGAGCCACCCTGGGACCCCCCAAGACCCCAAAAGCCCCCCTGGGACCCTCAAAAAAGGCCCTGAGCCCCCCCCCCCATACCCCAAGACCCCCCCAAAAGTCTCTTGAGACTCCTTGGACCCCCAAGACCCCCTGGGACCCCCCCGAGCCCCCTAAAACCACCCTGAGACCCAAAAGCCCCTCCCAAGACCCCCAAAAAGCCCCTGAGCCCCCCCCCCCCCCCAAATTCCCTCTGAGCCCCCAAAAGTCCGCCGAGACCCCCGGGACCCCCCGAGACCCAAAAGCCCCCCCGGGACCCCAACTGACCCCCCCTGAGCACCCCAAAACCGTCCTGACCCCCCCTGGGACCCCCAAACCCCCCAGGACCTCCTGGGACCCCCCCCCGACCCCCTCCAACCCCCCTATGAGCCCCCCCGAAACCTTCTCTGAGCCCCCAAAATGCCCCCCTGGGACCCCCAACTCCCCCCCCAAACGCTCTTTGAGCCCCCAGAAGCCCCCCCTGACCCCCCCTGGGACCCCCAAACCCCCCCAGGACCTCCTGGGACCCCCCCCCGACCCCCTCCAACCCCCCTATGAGCCCCCCCCAAACCTTCTCTGAGCCCCCAAAATGCCCCCCTGGGACCCCAACTCCCCCCCCAAACGCTCTTTGAGCCCCCAGAAGCCCCCCCTGGGACCCCCCAAACCCCCCAGGACTTCCTGGGACCCCCCCCCAACCCCTCCTTTGAGCCCCGAAAGCCCCCTGGGACCCCCAACTCCCCCCCCCGACCCCCCAAACCCCCTCTGAGCTCCCCCAACCCCCCCCCCTTGGCCCCCTCCCCACCCCTAACCCCCCCCCCCCCTCCCTTTTTCCCAGGGCCGAGCACCTCCCGTAGCCCCTCCGAGGAGGAAGAGGAGGCAGAAGGAACCCCCCCACCCCCCCCTTTCTGACACCTCAAAACCCTCCCCCTGGGTGGGAGGGGGGCCTCGGGTGGGGGGGAAACCCCCCCCCCTCCCCAATTTATGGACCTCGTTTTGCCTTTCCCTCCCCCCTCCCCGTTTTGACCCCCCCCCAGGTACGTTAAAGCCCCTCCCCCAAAACACTACAGGTGGAGAGGGAGGGGGAAGGGGGTGGTGTGGATAAACCCCTCCCCCATTTCACTTTTTAAGGGGGAGGGGTCTAAAAGCCCCCACCCCCCAATTTAACCCCCTCCCCACCCCACCCCACCCCCCCAGTTTCGGGTCCGTTTGTACAGAAACCGCGGGCGTTATTTTAAAAGAAAAGTGGGAAATCCCAACCTTTGGCCTCGTTTTGGGGGGGATTTGGGGGGGTTGAACCCCAAATTGGGGGAGGGGAAAGGGGAAAGGGGGGGGGAGGGCTGCGCCTTTGGCTGGGGGGGGGTTGGGTGGAAGTTTTAGGGGTGCGAGAGGTGGGTTTGGGGGCGCGGGAAGCCCGGTTTGGGGGTCCTGGGCCCGGTTTGGGGGCTCAAAGAGACCAGTTTGGGGGTCAAAGAGACCAGTTTGGGGGTCCTGGGCCCCAGTTTGGGGTCTTGGTTCCAGTTTTGGGGTCCCAGGCCCTGGTTCTGGGGGTCCTGGGCCCGGTTTTGGGAGTCAAAGAGACCAGTTTGGGGTCCTGGGCCCTGGTTCTGGGGGTCCTGGGCCCTGTTTGGGGGTCCCAGTCCCCAGTTTGGGGTTCTGGTTCCAGTTTTGGGGTCCCAGGCCCTGGTTCTGGGGGTCCTGGGCCCGGTTTTGGGGTCAAAGAGACCAGTTTGGGGGTTCTGGGCCCCAGTTTGGGGTCTTGGTTCCAGTTTTGGGGTCCCAGACCCTGGTTTTGGGGGTCCTGGGCCCGGTTTGGGGGCTCAAAGAGACCAGTTTGGGGGTCAAAGAGACCAGTTTGGGGGTCCTGGGCCCCAGTTTGGGGTCTTGGTTCCAGTTTTGGGGTCCCAGACCCTGGTTTTGGGGGTCCTGGGCCCGGTTTTGGGAGTCAAAGAGACCAGTTTGGGGGTCAAAGAGACCAGTTTGGGGGTCCCAGGCCCTGGTTCTGGGGGTTCCTGGGCCCAGTTTGGGGGTTCTGGTTCCAGTTTTGGGGTCCCAGGCCCTGGTTCTGGGGGTCCTGGGCCCGGTTTGGGGGGTCAAAGAGACCAGTTTGGGGGTCCTGGACCCCGGTTTAGGGGTCTTGGTTCCAGTTTTGGGGTCCCAGGCCCTGGTTCTGGGGGTTCCTGGTTTCGGTTCAGGGGTCCTGGTCCCAGTTTTGGGGTCCCAGGCCCTGATTCTGGGGGTCCTGGGCCCTGTTTGGGGTCCTGGGTCCCTGTTTGGGGGTTCTGGTCCCAGTTTTGGGGTCCCAGGCCCTGGTTCTGGGGGTCCTGGGCCCGGTTTGGGGGTCAAAGAGACCAGTTTGGGGGTCCTGGGCCCCAGTTTGGGGTCTTGGTTCCAGTTTTGGGGTCCCAGGCCCTGGTTCTGGGGGTCCTGGGCCCGGTTTGGGGGGTCAAAGAGACCAGTTTGGGGGTCAAAGAGACCAGTTTGGGGGTCCTGGGCCCCGGTTTAGGGGTCTTGGTTCCAGTTTTGGGGTCCCAGACCCTGGTTCTGAGGGTCCTGGTCTCGGTTCAGGGGTCCTGGTCCCAGTTTGGGGGTCACAGAGCCCAGTTTGGGGGGTTCTGGTCCCAGTTTGGGGGGTTCTGGGCCCAGTTTGGGGGTCCTGGGCCCCAATTTTGAGGTCGTGGTCCCAGTTTGGGGGTCCCGGTCCCAGTTTGGGGGTCCTGGGTCCCAGTTTAGGGGTCTTGGTCCCAGTTTGGGGGTCCCAGGCCCTGGTTCTGGGGGTCCTGGGCCCGGTTCCGGGGGTCAAAGAGACCAGTTTGGTGGTCAAAGAGACCAGTTTGGGGGTCCTGGGCCCCAATTTTGAGGTCCTGGTCCCAGTTTGGGGGTCACAGAACCCAGTTTGGGGGTCCTGGGCCCCAGTTTGGGGTCTTGGTTCCAGTTTTGGGGTCCCAGGCCCTGGTTCTGGGGGTCCTGGGCCCAGTTTTGGGGGTCAAAGAGACCAGTTTGGGGGGTCCCAGACCCTGGTTCTGGGGGTCCTGGGCCCGGTTTTGGGGGTCAAAGAGACCAGTTTGGGGGTCCCAGGCCCTGGTTCTGGGGGTCCTGGGCCCGGTTCTGGGGGTCAAAGAGACCAGTTTGGGGGTCCTGGGCCCCAGTTTGGGGTCCTGGTTCCAGTTTTGGGGCGTTTGGGGCCCAGTTTGGAGGGTTCTGGTCCCAGTTTGGGGGTCTTGGACCCCAATTTTGAGGTCCTGGTCCCAGTTTGGGGGTCACAGACCCAGTTTGGGGGTCCCAGAGCCCAGTTTGGGGGTTCCTGGTCCCAGTTTGGGGGGTCCTGGTCCCTGTTTGGGGGTCCCAGAGCCCAGTTTGGGGGATCCTGGTCCCAGTTTGGGGGGTTTTGGACCCAGTTTGGGGATCCTGGTCCCAGTTTGGGGGGTTCTGGTCCCAGTTTGGGGTTCCTGGTCCCAGTTTGGGGGGTTCTGGTCCCAGTATGGGGGTCCCAGACCCAGTTTGGGGGTCCCAGAACTCAGTTTGGGGGGTTCTGGTCCCAGTTTGGGGGTCCTGGGCCCCAATTTTGAGGTCCTGGTCCCAGTTTGGGGGTCCCAGAGCCCAGTTTGGGGGGTCCTGGTCCCAGTTTGGGGGGGGTTTGGGCCCAGTTTGGGTGTTCTGGTCCCAGTTTGGGGGGTCTTGGTCCCAGTTTGGGAGGTTCTGGTCCCAGTTTGGGGTGTTCTGGTCCCAGTTTGGGGGGTCCCGGTCCCAGTTTGGGTGTTCTGGTCCCAGTTTGGGGGGTTCCTGGTCCCAGTTTGGGGTGTTCTGGTCCCAGTTTGGTGTTCCTGGTCCCAATTTGGGGGTTCCTGGTCCCAGTTTGGGTGTTCTGTTCCCAGTTTGGGGTTCCTGGTCCCAGTTTGGGTGTTCTGGTCCCAGTTTGGGGGGTTCTGGTCCCAGTTTGGGTGTTCTGGTCCCAGTTTGGGGGGTTCCTGGTCCCAGTTTGGGGGTTCCTGGTCCCAGTTTGGGGTATTCTGGTCCCAGTTTGGGTGTTCTGGTCCCAGTTTGGGGGTTCCTGGTCCCAGTTTGGGGTGTTCTGGTCCCAGTTTGGGGGGTTCCTGGTCCCAGTTTGTGGTGTTCTGGTCCCAGTTTGGGGTTCTGGTCCCAGTGTGGTGTTCTGGTCCCAGTTTGGGTGTTCTGGTCCCAGTTTGGGGGTTCCTGGTCCCAGTTTGGGGGCTTCTGGTCCCAGTTTGGGGGGTTCCTGGTCCCAGTTTCAGGTGTTCTGGTCCCAGTTTGGGGGTTCCTGGTCCCAGTTTGGGGGGTTCTTGGTCCCAGTTTCGGGTGTTCTGGTCCCAGTTTGGGGGTTCCTGGTCCCAGTTTGGGGGGTTCCTGGTCCCAGTTTGGGGTTCCTGGTCCCAGTTTGGGGGGTTCTGGTCCCAGTTTGGGGTGTTCTGGTCCCAGTTTGGGAGGTTCTGGTCCCAGTTTGGGGTGTTCTGGTCCCAGTTTGGGGGGTTCTGGTCCCAGTTTGGGAGGTTCTGGTCCCAGTTTGGGGGGTTCTTGGTCCCAGTTTGGGGGTTCTGGTCCCAGTTTGGGTGTTCTGGTCCCAGTTTGGGTGTTCTCATCCCAGTTTGGGGGGTTCTTGGTCCCAGTTTGTGGTGTTCTGGTCCCAGTTTGGGTGTTCTGGTCCCAGTTTGGGGGTTCCTGGTCCCAGTTTGTGGTGTTCTGGTCCCAGTTTGGGTGTTCTGGTCCCAGTTTAGGGGGTTCTGGTCCCAGTTTGGGGTGTTCTGGTCCCAGTTTGGGTGTTCTGGTCCCAGTTTGGGAGGTTCTGGTCCCAGTTTGGGGTGTTCTGGTCCCAGTTTGGGTGTTCTGGTCCCAGTTTGGGGGGTTCTGGTCCCAGTTTGGGGGGTTCTGGTCCCAGTTTGGGTGTCCTGGTCCCAGTTTGGGGGGTTCTGGTCCCAGTTTGGGTGTTCTGGTCCCAGTTTGGGGTTCCTGGTCCCAGTTTGGGGTGTTCTGGTCCCAGTTTGGGGTTCCTGGTCCCAGTTTGGGGTTCCTGGTCCCAGTTTGGGTGTTCTGGTCCCAGTTTGTGGTGTTCTGGTCCCAGTTTGGGGGTCCCGGTCCCAGTTTGGGGTGTTCTGGTCCCAGTTTGGGGTGTTCTGGTCCCAGTTTGGGGGTTCCTGGTCCCAGTTTGGGGGGTTTTGGTCCCAGTTTGGGTGTTCTGGTCCCAGTTTGGGGTGTTCTGGTCCCAGTTTGGGGTTCCTGGTCCCAGTTTGGGGGGTTATGGTCCCAGTTTGGGGGTTCCTGGTCCCAGTTTGGGGTGTTCTGGTCCCAGTTTGTGAGGTTCTGGTCCCAGTTTGTGGTGTTCTGGTCCCAGTTTGGGTGTTCTGGTCCCAGTTTGGGGGTTCCTGGTCCCAGTTTGGGGGGTTCTTGGTCCCAGTTTGGGGGTCCCAGAGTCCAGTTTGGGGGTTCTGGTCCCAGTTTGGGGGGTTCTGGTCCCAGTTTGGGGGGCCCAGAGCCCAGTTTGGGGGGTTCTGGTCCCAGTTTGGGAGGTTCTGGTCCCAGTTTGGGGTGTTCTGGTCCCAGTTTGGGGGGTCCCGGTCCCAGTTTGGGTGTTCTGGTCCCAGTTTGGGGGGTTCTGGTCCCAGTTTGGGTGTTCTGGTCCCAGTTTGGGGGTTCTGGTCCCAGTTTGGGGGGTTCTGGTCCCAGTTTGGGGGGTCCCGGTCCCAGTTTGGGGGTCCTGGTCCCAGTTTGGGGTGTTCTGGTCCCAGTTTGGGGGGTTCTGGTCCCAGTTTGGGTGTTCTGGTCCCAGTTTGGGGGGTTCCTGGTCCCAGTTTGGGGTTCCTGGTCCCAGTTTGTGGTGTTCTGGTCCCAGTTTGGGGGGTTCTGGTCCCAGTTTGGGGTGTTCTGGTCCCAGTTTGGGAGGTTCTGGTCCCAGTTTGGGGGGTTCTGGTCCCAGTTTGGGGGGTTCTTGGTCCCAGTTTGGGGGTTCTGGTCCCAGTTTGGGGTGTTCTGGTCCCAGTTTGGGTGTTCTCATCCCAGTTTGGGGGGTTCTTGGTCCCAGTTTGTGGTGTTCTGGTCCCAGTTTAGGGGGTTCTGGTCCCAGTTTGGGGTGTTCTGGTCCCAGTTTGGGGGGTTCTGGTCCCAGTTTGGGGGGTTCCTGGTCCCAGTTTGGGGGTTCTGGTCCCAGTTTGGGTGTTCTGATCCCAGTTTGGGGGGTTCTGGTCCCAGTTTGGGGGCTTCTGGTCCCAGTTTGGGGGGTTCCTGGTCCCAGTTTCGGGTGTTCTGGTCCCAGTTTGGGGGGTTCCTGGTCCCAGTTTCGGGTGTTCTGGTCCCAGTTTGGGGGTTCTGGTCCCAGTTTGGGGTGTTCTGGTCCCAGTTTGGGTGTTCTCATCCCAGTTTGGGGGGTTCTTGGTCCCAGTTTGGGTGTTCTGGTCCCAATTTGGGGGTTCCTGGTCCCAGTTTGGGGTGTTCTGGTCCCAGTTTGGGAGGTTCTGGTCCCAGTTTGGGTGTTCTGGTCCCAGTTTGGGGGGTTCTGGTCCCAGTTTGGGGGGTTCCTGGTCCCAGTTTGGGGTGTTCTGGTCCCAGTTTGGGGGGTTCTGGTCCCAGTTTGGGGTGTTCTGGTCCCAGTTTGGGGGGTTCTGGTCCCAGTTTGGGAGGTTCTGGTCCCAGTTTGGGGGTTCTGGTCCCAGTTTGGGGTTCCTGGTCCCAGTTTGGGTGTTCTGGTCCCAGTTTGGGGGGTTCTGGTCCCAGTTTGGGGTGTTCTGGTCCCAGTTTGGGTGTTCTCATCCCAGTTTGGGGGTTCCTGGTCCCAGTTTGGGGGGTTCTTGGTCCCAGTTTGGGGGTCCCAGAGTCCAGTTTGGGGGTTCTGGTCCCAGTTTGGGGGGTTCTGGTCCCAGTTTGGGTGTTCTCATCCCAGTTTGGGGGGTTCTGGTCCCAGTTTGGGAGGTTCTGGTCCCAGTTTGGGGTGTTCTGGTCCCAGTTTGGGGGGTCCCGGTCCCAGTTTGGGTGTTCTGGTCCCAGTTTGGGGGGTTCTGGTCCCAGTTTGGGTGTTCTGGTCCCAGTTTGGGGGTTCTGGTCCCAGTTTGGGGGGTTCTGGTCCCAGTTTGGGGGGTCCCGGTCCCAGTTTGGGGGTCCTGGTCCCAGTTTGGGGTGTTCTGGTCCCAGTTTGGGGGGTTCTGGTCCCAGTTTGGGTGTTCTGGTCCCAGTTTGGGGGTTCCTGGTCCCAGTTTGGGGTTCCTGGTCCCAGTTTGTGGTGTTCTGGTCCCAGTTTGGGGGGTTCTGGTCCCAGTTTGGGGTGTTCTGGTCCCAGTTTGGGAGGTTCTGGTCCAGTTTGGGGGGTTCTGGTCCCAGTTTGGGGGTCTTGGTCCCAGTTTGGGGGTTCTGGTCCCAGTTTGGGTGTTCTGGTCCCAGTTTGGGTGTTCTCATCCCAGTTTGGGGGGTTCTTGGTCCCAGTTTGTGGTGTTCTGGTCCCAGTTTAGGGGGTTCTGGTCCCAGTTTGGGGTGTTCTGGTCCCAGTTTGGGGGGTTCTGGTCGTCCCAGTTTGGGGGGTTCCTGGTCCCAGTTTGGGGGTTCTGGTCCCAGTTTGGGTGTTCTGATCCCAGTTTGGGGGGTTCTGGTCCCAGTTTGGGGGCTTCTGGTCCCAGTTTGGGGGTTCCTGGTCCCAGTTTCGGGTGTTCTGGTCCCAGTTTGGGGGGTTCCTGGTCCCAGTTTCGGGTGTTCTGGTCCCAGTTTGGGGGTTCTGGTCCCAGTTTGGGGTGTTCTGGTCCCAGTTTGGGTGTTCTCATCCCAGTTTGGGGGGTTCTTGGTCCCAGTTTGGGTGTTCTGGTCCCAATTTGGGGGTTCCTGGTCCCAGTTTGGGGTGTTCTGGTCCCAGTTTGGGAGGTTCTGGTCCCAGTTTGGGTGTTCTGGTCCCAGTTTGGGGGGTTCTGGTCCCAGTTTGGGGGGTTCCTGGTCCCAGTTTGGGGTGTTCTGGTCCCAGTTTGGGGGGTTCTGGTCCCAGTTTGGGGTGTTCTGGTCCCAGTTTGGGGGGTTCTGGTCCCAGTTTGGGAGGTTCTGGTCCCAGTTTGGGGGGTTCTGGTCCCAGTTTGGGGTTCCTGGTCCCAGTTTGGGTGTTCTGGTCCCAGTTTGGGGGGTTCTGGTCCCAGTTTGGGGTGTTCTGGTCCCAGTTTGGGTGTTCTCATCCCAGTTTGGGGGTTCCTGGTCCCAGTTTGGGTGTTCTGATCCCAGTTTGGGGGGTTCTGGTCCCAGTTTGGGGGTTCTGGTCCCAGTTTGGGGTGTTCTGGTCCCAGTTTGGGGGTTCTGGTCCCAGTTTGGGTGTTCTGGTCCCAGTTTGGGGTGTTCTGGTCCCAGTTTGGGTGTTCTCATCCCAGTTTGGGGGTTCCTGGTCCCAGTTTGGGTGTTCTGGTCCCAGTTTGGGGGTTCTGGTCCCAGTTTGGGTGTTCTGGTCCCAGTTTGGGGGTTCCTGGTCCCAGTTTGTAGTGTTCTGGTCCCAGTTTGGGGGTTCCTGGTCCCAGTTTGGGGGTCCTGGTCCCAGTTTGGGGGGTTCTGGTCCCAGTTTGGGTGTTCTGGTCCCAGTTTGGGGGGTTCTGGTCCCAGTTTGGGGGTTCTGGTCCCAGTTTGGGGTGTTCTGGTCCCAGTTTGGGGGGTCCCGGTCCCAGTTTGGGTGTTCTGGTCCCAGTTTGGGGGGTTCTGGTCCCAGTTTGGGGGGCCCAGAGCCCAGTTTGGGGGTCCTGGTCCCAGTTTGGGGGTTCCTGGTCCCAGTTTGGGGGTTCTGGTCCCAGTTTGGGTGTTCTGGTCCCAGTTTGGGGGGTTCTGGTCCCAGTTTGGGGTGTTCTGGTCCCAGTTTGGGGGGTCCCGGTCCCAGTTTGGGTGTTCTGGTCCCAGTTTGGGGGGTTCTGGTCCCAGTTTGGGGGGCACAGAGCCCAGTTTGGGGGTCCTGGTCCCAGTTTGTGGTGTTCTGGTCCCAGTTTGGGGGGTTCTGGTCCCAGTTTGGGGTGTTCTGGTCCCAGTTTGGGGGGTTCTGGTCCCAGTTTGGGGGTTCCTGGTCCCAGTTTGGGGGGTTCTGGTCCCAGTTTGGGAGGTTCTGGTCCCAGTTTGGG
>JAUMJL010002561.1:0-30110 GCA_033558185.1 Dromococcyx pavoninus | reverse complement strand
CTTGGGGAAACCAAAAATGGATCGAGGAACCCAAAAATGGACTGGGAAACCCAAAAATACACTGAGGAAACAAAAAAATGGACTGAGGAACACAAAAATAGGCTGTGGGACCAAAAATGGACTGAGGAATCAAAAAATGGATTGAGGAACCTAAAAATGGGGTGGAAAACCAAAATATGGTTTGAAAAACCCCCAAAATGTGCAGAGGGACCCAAAAATGGGCTGCAGGACCAAAAATGTATTGAGGAACCCAAAACGGACTGAGGAACCCAAAAATGGATTGAGGAACCCAAAAATGGGTTGAGAAACCCATAAATGGCTTGAGGAACCCAAAAACAGGGTGAGAAACCCAAAAATAGGCTGAGTGACCAAGACATGGATTGAGGAACCCAAAACTGCATTGAGGAAACCAAAAATGAGCTGAGGGACCAAAAACAGACTGAGAAACCGAAAATGTCATGGGTAAACCAAAAATGGATTGACGAACCAAAAAATGGGCTGAGAAACGCATAAAATGGATTGAGGAACCCAAAAATTGATAGAGGAAGCCAAAAATGAACTGGGAAAACCAAAAATGGACTGAGGAAACCAAAAAATAGATTGAGGAACCAGAAAATGGACCCAGAAAGCCAAAAATGGACTGGAAAACCCCAAAATGGACTGAGGAAACCAAAAATGGATTCAGAAAGCCAAAAATGGGTTGAGAATCAAAAAAAATGGATTGAAGAACCCCAAAATGGGTGAGAAAGCCAAAAATGGTTTGACCAAACAAAAAAAGGACTGAGGCACCCGAAAATGTGCAGAGGGATTCCAAAATAGGCTGAGGGACTCAAAAACGGATTGAGGATATCAAAAATGGTCTGAGGAACCCAAAAATGGATTGAGAAACCCAGAAATGGATTGAGGAACCAAAAATGGGTTGAGGAACCAAAAAATGGATTGAGGAAACAAAAAATGGGCTGAGGAACCCAAAATAGATTGAGGAAACCAAAAATGGACTGGGAAACCCAAAAATGGATGAGGAAATCAAAAAATAGATTGAGGAACCTAACAATGGTCTGAGAAAGCTAAAAATCCACTGGGAAACCCAAAAATGGACTGAGGAACTCAAAAATAGATTGCGGAACCCAAAAATGTGATGCAAGAACCAAAAATGTCCTCGGCAACCCATAAATGGCTTGAGGAACCCAAAAATGAACTGGGAAAACCAAAAATGGACTGAGGAAACAAAAAAATAGATTGAGGAACCAGAAAATGGACCGAGAAAGCCAAAAATTGACTGGAAAACAAAAAAAATGGACTGAGGAACCCAAAATGGATTGAGGAATCCAAAACTGGATTGAGGAACCCAAAAATAGGCTGAGAAACCCAAAAATGGACTGAGTGACCAAGATATGGATTGAGGATCCCAAAACTGCATTGAGGAAACCAAAAATGAACTGAGGGACCATAAACAGACTGAGAAACCAAAAATTTCATTGGGCAAACCAAAAATGGATTGAGGAACCCAAAAAAAGGCTGAGAAACCCAAAAATAGGCTGAGTGACCAAGACATGGATTGAGGAACCCAAAACTGCATTGAGGAAACCAAAAATGAGCTGAGGGACCAAAAACAGACTGAGAAACCAAAAATGTCATGGGCAAACCAAAAATTCATTGACGAACCGAAAAATGGGCTGAGAAACCCATAAAATGGATTGAGGAACCCAAAGATGGATAGAGGAAACCAAAAATGGACTGGGAAACACAAAAATGGACTGTGGAAACCAAAAAATAGATTGAGGAACAAGAAAATGAACCCAGAAAACCAAAAACTGACTGGAAAACCCCAAAACGGAGAGAGGAAACCAAAAATGGATTCAGAAACCCAAAAATGGGTTGAGAAAACCAAAAATGGTTCAAGGAATAGAAAATAGGCTGAGAAACCCAAAAATGGGCTGAGTGACCAAGACATGGATTGAGGAACCCAAAAATGGACTGGGAAA
This sequence comes from Dromococcyx pavoninus, assembly GCA_033558185.1. Classification (NCBI taxonomy): domain Eukaryota; kingdom Metazoa; phylum Chordata; class Aves; order Cuculiformes; family Neomorphidae; genus Dromococcyx; species Dromococcyx pavoninus. The sequence continues at coordinate 28,125 of JAUMJL010002561.1, read as the reverse complement.
CCCAAAAATGGTCTGAGGAAACCTAAAAATAGATTGACTGACCCAAAAATGGATTGAGAAACCTAAAAATGGACTGAGAAAGCCAAAAATCGACTGGGAAACCCAAAAATGGACTGAGGAAGCAAAAAATGGATTGAAAAACCCAATAATGGGTTGGGAAACCCAAAAATGGCTTGAGGAACCCAAAAATGGACTGGGAAAACCCAAAAAATGGACTGAGGAAAAAAAAAATAGATTGACGAAACCAAAAATGGATTGTAAACGTAAAAATTGACTGAGAAAGCCAAAAATGGACTGGGAAACCCAAAAATGGACTGAGGAACCCAAAAAATAAATTGAGGAACCGCAAAAATGGACCGAGAAAGCAAAAAAATGACTGGAAAACAAAAAAAATGGACTGAGGAAACCAAAAATTGATTCAGAAACCCAAACATGGGCTGGGAAACCAAAAAATGGGCTGAGGGACCCAAAATGGACTGAGGAACCCAAAAATGGATTGAGGGATGCAAAAATGGGCTTAGAGACCCTAAAATATGGCTGAGGAACCCCAAAAAGGACTGAGAAACCAAAAATGTCTTGGGCAACCCAAAAATGTATTGAGGAACCCAAAAATGGACTGGGAAACCCAAAAATACACTGAGGAAACAAAAAAATGGACTGAGGAACACAAAAATAGGCTGCGGGACCAAAAATGGACTGAGGAATCAAAAAATGGATTGAGGAATCTAAAAATGGGGTGGAAAACCAAAAAAATGGATTGAAAAACCCCCAAAATGGGCAGAGGGACCCAAAAATTGGCTGCAGGACCAAAAATGTATTGAGGAACCCAATGATGGACTGAGGAATCCAAAAATGGCATGAGGAAACCAAAAATTGGCTGAGAAACCCCAATAAAAGCTCGGAAACCTAAAAATGGGCTGGGAAACCCAAAAATGGGTTGAAGAAACCCAGCAAAGGGCTGACAGACCCAAAAATGTGCTGCGGGAACCAAAAATGTATTGAGGAACCCCAAAATGGATTGAGGAACCTAAAAATGGGTTGAGAAACCCATAAATGGTTTGAGGAACCCCAAAAAAGGCTGAGGAACTGAAAAATAGACTGAGAAACCCAAAAATAGGCTGAGTGACCAAGACATGGATTGAGGAACCCAAACACTGCATTGAGGAAACCAAAAATGAGCTGAGGGACCAAAAACAGACTGAGAAAACAAAAATGTCATGGGCAAACCAAAAATGGATTGACGAACCAAAAAATGAGCTGAGAAACCCATAAAATGGATTGAGGAACCCAAAAATGGATAGAGGAAACCAAAAATGGACTGGGCAAGCCAAAAATGGATTGACGAACCAAAATATAGGGTGAGAAACACATGAAATGGATTGAGGAACCCAAAAATGGATAGAGGAAACCAAAAATGGACTGGGAAACCCAAAAATGGACTGAGGAAACCAAAAAATAGATTGAGGAACCAGAAAATGGACCCAGAAAGCCAAAAATTTACTGGAAAACCCCAAAATGGACTGAGGAAACCAAAAATGGATTCAGAAACCCAAACATGGGCTGGGAAAACAAAAAATGGGCTGAGGGACCCAAAATGGACTGAGGAACCCAAAAATGGATAGACGGACGCAAAAATGGGCTTAGAGACCCTAAAATATGGCTGAGAGATCCTAAAAAGGACTGAGAAACCAAAAATGTCTTGGGCAACCCAAAAATGGATTGAGGAACCCAAAAAGGGTGAGAAAACCACAAATCGGCTGAGGGACCCAAAGAATGGATTCAGGAACCCAAAAATGGACTGAGGAACCCAAAAATGTGCTGAGGAACCCAAAAATGGATTGAGGGAGGCAAAAATGGGCTTAGAGACCCTAAAATATGGCTGAGAGATCCTAAAAAGGACTGAGAAACCAAAAATGACTTGGGCAACCCAAAAATGGATTGAGGAACCCAAAAAGGGTGAGAAAACCACAAATCGGCTGAGGGACCCAAAAAATGGATTCAGGAACCCAAAAATGGATTGAGGAACCCGAAAATGTGCTGAGGAACCCAAAAATGGATTGAGGGACGCAAAAATGGGCTTAGAGACCCTAAAATATGGCTGAGATACCCCAAAAAGGACTGAGAAATCAAAAATGTCCTGGGCAAGCCAAAAATGGATTGAGGAAACCAAAAATGGACTGGGAAAACCAAAAATACACTGAGGAAACCAAAAAATGGACTGAGGAACACAAAAATAGGCTGCGGAACCCAAAATGCACCGAGGAATCAGAAAATGGATTGAGGAACCTAAAAATGGGGTGGATAAACCAAAAAATGGATTGAAAAAACCCCAAAATGGGCAGAGGGAACCAAAAATGGGCTGCAGGACCAAAAATGTATTGAGGAACCCAGTGATGGACTGAGAAACCCAAAAATGGCATGAGGAAACCAAAAATTGGCTGAGAAACCAAAACAAAGGCTTGGAAACCTAAAAATGGGCTGGGAAAACCAAAAATGGGTTGAGGAACACAAAGAAAGGGCTGAGGGACCCGAAAATGGTCTAAGGGACTCCAAAAAAAGCTGAGGGACCCAAAAATGGAATGAGAGAGCAAAAAATGGGCTGAGGGACTCAAAAATGGATTGAAGATATCAAAAATGGGCTGAGGAACCAAAAATGGATTGAGAAACCCAAAATGGGTTGAGGAACCCAAAAAATGGATTGAGGAACCATAAAAAATGGATTGAGGAACCAAAAAAAAGCTGAGAAACCCCAAAATTGACTGAAGAATCCCAAAATGGATTGAGGAAACCAAAAATAGGCTGAGAAAACCAAACATGGACTGATGAAACTAAAAATAGATTGAGGAACCCAAAAATGGGATGAGAAACCAACAAATGGGCTGAGGGACCCAAAATGGATTGAGGAACCCAAAAATGGATTGAGGGATGCATAAATGGGCTTAGAGTCCCTAAAATAGGGCTGAGGGATCCCAAAACGGACTGAGAAACTAAAAATGGCCTGGGCAACCCAAAAATGGATTGACGAACACAAAAAAGGGTGAGAAAACCAAAAATCGGCTAGAGGGACCCCAAAAAATGCATTGAGGAATACAAAAATGACCTGGGGAAACCAAAAATGTGTTGAGGAACACAAAAATGGATTGAGGAATGCAGAAATGGACTGAGGAAACCAAAAAATAAATTGAGGAACCCCAAAAATGGATTGAGAAACCTAAAAATGGATTGAGGAACCCAAAAATGGGCTGGGAAACAAAAAATGGATTGAAAACCCCCCCAAAATGGCATGAGGAACCCCAAAATGGGCTTAGAAATCAAAAAAAAGGCTTGGAAACCTAAAAATGGGCTCGGAAAACCAAAAATGGGCTGCGGGACCCAAAAATGCATGGATGAACCCATAAATGGACTGAGGAACCTAAAAATGGATTGAGGAACCCAAAAATGGGTTGAGGAACCCCAAAAAAGGCTGAGAAACCCCAAAATGGGCTGAGTGACCAAAAACAGACTGAGAAATTAAAAATGTCATTGGGCAAACCAAAAATGGATTGAGGAACCCAAAAATGGGCTAAGAAACCCAAAAAATGGATTGAGGAACCCCAAAATCGATAGAGGAATTCAAAAATGGACTGGAACCGAAAAGATAGATTGACGAAACCAAAAATGGGTTGTAAGCCTAAAAATGCACTGAGAAAGCCAAAAATGGGCTGAGGAAACCAAAAAATAAATTGAGGAACACCAAAAATAGACCGAGAAAGCCAAAAATTGACTGGCAAACCAAAAAATAGACTGTGGAACCCAAAAATAGTTTCAGAAACCCAAAAATGGGCTGGGAAACCAAAAAATGGACTGAGGGACCCCAAATGGACTGAGGAACCCAAAAATGGATTGAGGGACGCAAAAATGGGCTTAGAGACCCTAAAATATGGCTGAGGGACCCCAAAAAGGACTGAGAAATCAAAAATGTCCTAGGCAAACCAAAAATGGATTGAGGAAACCAAAAATGGACTGGGAAACCCAAAAATACACTGAGGAAACCAAAAAATGGACTGAGGAACACAAAAATAGGCTGCGGGACCCAAAATGAACTGGGGAATCAAAAAATGGATTGAGGAACCTAAAAATGGGGTGGAAAACCAAAAAATGGATTGAAAAAACCCCAAAATGGGCAGAGGGACCCAAAAATGGGCTTCAGGACCAAAAACGTATTGAGGAAACCAATGACAGACTGAGGAACCCAAAAATGGCATGCGGAAACCAAAAATTGGCTGAGAAACCAAAACAAAGGCTTGGAAACCTAAAAATGGGCTGGGAAATCTAAAAATGGGTTGAAGAACACCAGCAAAGGGCTGACAGACCTAAAAATGGATAGAGGAAACCAAAAATGGACTGGGAAACCCAAAAATGGACTGAGGAAACCAAAAAATAGATTGACGAAACCAAAAATGGATTGTAAACCTAAAAATGGACTGAGAAAGCCAAAAATCGACTGGGTAACCCAAAACTGGATTGAGGAAACCAAAAATGAGCTGAGGGACCAAAAACAGACTGAGAAACCAAAAATGTCATGGGCAAACAAAAAATGGATGGAGGAACTCAAAAATGCACTGAGAAACCCAAAAATGGGTTGAGGAACCCAAACAATGGGCTGCGGGACCCAAAAATGTATGGATGATACCAAAAATGGACTGAGAAACCCAAAAATGGATTGAGAAACCAAAAAAAGGCTGAGAAACCCAAAAATGGCGTGAGTGACAAAGATATGGATTGAGGAACCCAAAACTGGATTGAGGAAACCAAAAATGAGCTGAGGGACCAAAAACAGACTGAGAAACCAAAAATGTCATTGGGCAAACCAAAAATGGATTGAGGAACCCAAAAATTGGCTGAGAAACCCAAAAATTGAATGAAAAACCCAAAAATGGATTGATGAAACCAAAAATAGGTTCAGAAATCCAAAAATGGTTCGAGGAATCCAAACATAGGCTGAGAAACCCAAAAATGGGCTGAGTGACCAAGACGTGGATTGAGGAACCCAAAAAAGGACTGGGAAACCAAAAAATGGACTGAGGAAACAAAAAAATATATTGACGAACCCAAAAAAGCATTGAGAAACCTCAAAATGGACTGAGAAAGCCAAAAATCGACTATGAAACCCAAAAATGGACTGAGGAACCTAAAAATAGATTGAGGAACCAAAAAATGGATTAAGGAACCCAAAAATGGACTGAGGAACCCAAAAACAGATTGAGGAACCCCATAATGGTCTGATAACCCAAAAATAAATTGAGGAACCATAAAAAATGCATTGAGGAATCCAAAAATGGGATGAGAAACCCAAAAAATGGATTGAGGAAAGCAAAAATGGATAGAGGAAACCAAAAATGGACTGGGAAAATCAAAAATGGACTGAGGAAACCAAAAAATTGGTTGACGAAACCAAAAATGGATTGTAAACCTAAAAGTGGACTGAGAAACCCAAAAATGGACTGGGATACCCAAAAATGGACTTAGGAAATCAAGAAATGGATTGAGGAACCCCAACAATGGATTGAGAAAACTAAAAATGGACTGAGAATACCAAAAATCGATTGGGAAACCCAAAAATGGGCTGAAAATCAAAAAAAAAAGGATTGAGGAACCCAAAAATGGGTGAGAAAAACAAAAATGGTTTGACCAAACAAAAAAAGAACTGAGGGACCCGAAAACGTGCGGAGGGACTCCATAATAGGCTGAGGGACCCAAAACTGGAATGAGAGCAAAAAATGGGCTGAGGGAATAAAAAATGGATTGAGGATATCAAAAATGGGCTGAGAAACCCAAAAATTGACTGAAGAACGCAAAAATGTATTGAGGAATCCAAAAATGGGTTGAGAAAGCCAAAAATGGTTCAAGGAATCCAAAAATAGGGTGAGAATCCCAAAAATGGGCTGAGTGACCAAGACATGCATTGAGGAACCCAAAACTGGATTGAGGAAACCAAAAATGAACTGAGAGACCAAAACCAGACTGAGAATCCAAAAATGTCATGGGCAAACAAAAAATGGATTGAGGAACCCAAAAAAAGGCTGAGAAACCCAAAAAATGGATAGAGGAAACCAAAAATGGATTGGAAAGCCAAAAATAGACTGAGGAAAACAAAAAATAAATTGACGAACCCAAAAATGGATTGAGAAACAAAAAATGTTCTGGGAAATCCAGAAATGGATTGAGGGACCCAAAAATGGACTGGGAAACACAAAAATACACTGAGGAAACCAAAAAATAGACTGAGGTACCCAAAAATAGGCTGCAGGACCCAAAATAGACTGAGGATTCAAAAAATGGATTGAGGAACCCAAAAATGGGATGGAAAACCAAAAAATGTATTGAAAAACCCCAAAAATGGGCTGAGGGAACGAAAAATGGGCTGCAGGACCCAAAAATGTATTCAGGAACCCAAAGATGGACTGAGGAACACAAAAAGAGTATGAGGAACCCAAAAACGGGCTGAGAAACCCCCGCAAAAAGGCCTGGAAACGTAAAAAATGGGCTGGGAAACCCAAAAATGGGTTGAGGAACCCAAAAATACGCTGAGAAAACCAAACATGGACTAATGAAACTAAAAATAGATTGAGGAACCCAAAAATGGGATGAGAAACCAAAAAATGGGCTGAGGGACCCAAAATGGATTGAGGAACCCAAAAATGGATTGAGGGATGCATAAATGGGCTTACAGTCCCTAAAATAGGGCTGAGGGATCCCAAAACGGACTGAGAAACTAAAAATGACCTGGGCAACCCAAAAATGGATTGAGGAACACAAAAAAGGGTGAGAAAACCAAAAATCGGCTAGAGGGACCCCAAAAAATGCATTGAGGAATACAAAAATGACCTGGGGAAACCAAAAATGTGTTGAGGAACACAAAAATGGATTGAGGAATGCAGAAATGGACTGAGGAAACCAAAAAATAAATTGAGGAACCCCAAAAATGGATTGAGAAACCTAAAAATGGATTGAGGAACCCAAAAATGGGCTGGGAAACAAAAAAATGGATTCAAAACCCCCCCAAAATGGCATGAGGAACCCAAAAATGGGCTTAGAAATCAAAAAAAAAGGCTTGGAAACCTAAAAATGGGCTCGGAAAACCAAAAATGGGCTGCGGGACCCAAAAATGCATGGATGAACCCATAAATGGACTGAGGAACCTAAAAATGGATTGAGGAACCCAAAAATGGGTTGAGGAACCCAAAAAATGGATTGAGGAACCCCAAAATCGATAGAGGAATCCAAAAATGGACTGGAACCGAAAAGATAGATTGACGAAACCAAAAATGGATTTTAAGCCTAAAAATGCACTGAGAAAGCCAAAAATGGGCTGGGAAATCAAAAAATGGGCTGAGGGACCCAAAATGGACTGAGGAACCCAAAAATGGATTCAGAAACCCAAAAATGTGCTGAGAATCAAAAAAAATGAATTGAGGAACCCAAAACTGGGTGAGAAAACCAAAAATGGTTTGACCAAACAAAAAAAGGACTGAGGGATCCGAAAATGGTCTGAGGGACTCCAAAAAAGGCTGAGGGACCCTAAAATAGAAGGAGAGAGCAAAAAATGGGCTGAGGGACTCAAAAATGGATTGAAGATATCAAAAATGGGCTGAGGAACCATAAAAAAATGGATTGAGGAACCCAAAATGGGTTGAGGAACCCAAAAAATGCATTGAGGAACCATAGAAAATGCATTGAGGAAACAAATATGAGCTGAGAAAACAAAAAATTGACTGAAGAACCCAAAAATTGATTGAGGAAACCAAAAATAGGCTGAGAAAACCAAAAATGGACTGGGGAACCTAAAAATAGATTGAGGAACCCAAAAATGGGCTGAGGAATCCAAAAATGGATTGAGGAACCCAAAAATGCATTGAAAAACCTCAAAATGGGTTGAGAAACCCAGAAATGGCTTGAGGAACCCAAAAATGGACTGGGAAACCCAAAAAATGGACTGAGGAAACAAAAAAATAGATTGACAAAACCAAAAATGATTTGTAAACCTTAAAATGGACTGAGAAACCAAAAATGTCCTGGGCAACCAAAAAATGGCATGAGGAACCCAAAAATGGGCTGGGAAACAAAAAATGGATTGAAACCCCCCCCAAAATGGCATGAGGAACCCAAAAATGGGCTTAGAAATCAAAAAAAAAGGCTTGGAAACCTAAAAATGGGCTCGGAAAACCAAAAATGGGCTGCGGGACCCAAAAATGCATGGATGAACCCATAAATGGACTGAGGAACCTAAAAATGGATTGAGGAACCCAAAAATGGGTTGAGGAACCCAAAAAATGGATTGAGGAACCCCAAAATCGATAGAGGAATCCAAAAATGGACTGGAACCGAAAAGATAGATTGACGAAACCAAAAATGGATTGTAAGCCTAAAAATGCACTGAGAAAGCCAAAAATGGGCTGGGAAATCAAAAAATGGGCTGAGGGACCCAAAATGGACTGAGGAACCCAAAAATGGATTCAGAAACCCAAAAATGTGCTGAGAATCAAAAAAAATGAATTGAGGAACCCAAAACTGGGTGAGAAAACCAAAAATGGTTTGACCAAACAAAAAAAGGACTGAGGGATCCGAAAATGGTCTGAGGGACTCCAAAAAAGGCTGAGGGACCCTAAAATAGAAGGAGAGAGCAAAAAATGGGCTGAGGGACTCAAAAATGGATTGAAGATATCAAAAATGGGCTGAGGAACCATAAAAAAATGGATTGAGGAACCCAAAATGGGTTGAGGAACCCAAAAAATGCATTGAGGAACCATAGAAAATGCATTGAGGAAACAAATATGAGCTGAGAAAACAAAAAATTGACTGAAGAACCCAAAAATTGATTGAGGAAACCAAAAATAGGCTGAGAAAACCAAAAATGGACTGGGGAACCTAAAAATAGATTGAGGAACCCAAAAATGGGCTGAGGAATCCAAAAATGGATTGAGGAACCCAAAAATGCATTGAAAAACCTCAAAATGGGTTGAGAAACCCAGAAATGGCTTGAGGAACCCAAAAATGGACTGGGAAACCCAAAAAATGGACTGAGGAAAGAAAAAAATAGATTGACAAAACCAAAAATGATTTGTAAACCTTAAAATGGACTGAGAAACCAAAAATGTCCTGGGCAACCAAAAAATGGTCTGAGGAAGCCAAAAATAGGCTGCGGGACCCAAAATGGACTGAAAAATCAACAAATCGGCTGAGGGACCCAAAAATGGGCGGAGAAACCCCCGAAAAAAGGCCTGGACATGTAAAAAATGGGCTGGGAAACCCAAAAATGGGTTGAGGAACCCAAACAAAGGGCTGAGGGACCCGAAAATGGTCTAAGGGACTCCAAAAAAGGCTGAGAGACCCAAAAATGGAATGAGAGAGCAAAAAATGGGCTGAGGGACTCAAAAATGGATTGAGAAACCAAAAATGGGTTGAGGAACCAAAAACTGGATTGAGGAACCATAAAAAATGGATTGAGGAACCAAAAAAAAGCTGAGAAACCCCAAAATTGACTGAAGAATCCCAAAATGGGTTGAGGAACCCAAAAATAGGCTGAGAAAACCAAACATGGACTGATGAAACTAAAAATAGATTGAGGAACCCAAAAATGGGATGAGAAACCAAAAAATGGGCTGAGGGACCCAAAATGGATTGAGGAACCCAAAAATGGATTGAGGGATGCATAAATGGGCTTAGAGTCCCTAAAATAGGGCTGAGGGATCCCAAAACGGACTGAGAAACTAAAAATGACCTGGGCAACCCAAAAATGGATTGAGGAACACAAAAAAGGGTGAGAAAACAAAAAATCGGCTAGAGGGACCCCCAAAAATGCATTGAGGAATACAAAAATGACCTGGGGAAACCAAAAATGTGTTGAGGAACACAAAAATGGATTGAGGAACGCAGAAATGGACTGAGGAAACCAAAAAATAAATTGAGGAACCCCAAAAATGGATTGAGAAACCTAAAAATGGATTGAGGAACCCAAAAATGGGCTGGGAAACAAAAAAATGGATTGAAACCCCCCCAAAAATGGCATGAGGAACCCAAAAATGGGCTGGGAAACAAAAAATGGATGGAAAAACCCCCCAAAATGGCATGAGGAACCCAAAAATGGGCTTAGAAATCCAAAAATGCTTGGAAACCTAAAAATGGGCTCGGAAAACCAAAAATGGGCTGCGGAACCCAAAAATGCATGGATGAACCCATAAATGGACTGAGGAACCCAAAAATGGATTGAGGAACCCAAAAATGGGTTGAGGAACCCAAAAATGGCCTGAGAAAACCCAAAATGGGCTGAGTGACCAAAAACAGACTGAGAAATTAAAAATGTCATTGGGCAAACCAGAAATGGCTTGAGGAACCCAAAAATGGACTGGGAAACCCAAAAAATGGACTGAGGAACAAAAAAATAGATTGACAAAACCAAAAATGATTTGTAAACCTTAAAATGGACTGAGAAACCAAAAATGTCCTGGGCAACCAAAAAATGGTCTGAGGAACCCAAAAATAGGCTGCGGGACCCAAAATGGACTGAAAAATCAAAAAATCGGCTGAGGGACCCAAAAATGGGCGGAGAAACCCCCAAAAAGTCTTGGTAACCTAAAAATAGGCTGGGAAACCAAAAATGTATTGAAGAAAAAAAAACGAACTGAGGAACCCAAAAATAAATTGAGGAACCTAAAAATGGGTTGAGAAACCCATAAATGGTTTGAGGAACCCGAAACTAGGCTGAGAAACCAAAAAATGGGCTGAGTGACCAAGATATGGATTGAGGAACCCAAAACTGGATTGAAGAAACCAAAAATGAGCTGAGGGACCAAAAACAGACTGAGAAACAAAAAATGTCATCGGGCAAACCAAAAATCAATTGAGGAACGCAAAAATGGGCTGAAAAACACAAAAAATGGATTGAGGAACCCAAAAATCGATAGAGGAAACCAAAAATGGACTGGGAAACCCAAAAATAGATTGACAAAACCAAAATGGATTGTAAACCTAAAAATGGACTGAGAAACCAGAAATGTCCTGGGCAACCAAAAAATGGTCTGAGGAACCCGAAAATAGGCTGCGGGACCCAAAATGGACTGAAAAATCAACAAATCGGCTGAGGGACCCAAAAATGGGCGGAGAAACCCCCAAAAAGTCTTGGTAACCTAAAAATGGGCTGGGAAACCAAAAATGTATTGAGGAAAAAAAAACGAACTGAGGAACTCAAAAATAAATTGAGGAACCTAAAAATGGGTTGAGAAACCCATAAATGGTTTGAGGAACCCGAAACTAGGCTGAGAAACCAAAAAATGGGCTGAGTGACCAAGACATGGATTGAGGAACCCAAAACTGGATTGAAGAAACCAAAAATGAGCTGAGGGACCAAAAACAGACTGAGAAACAAAAAATGTCATCGGGCAAACCAAAAATCGATTGAGGAACCCAAAAATGGGCTGAAAAACACAAACAATGGATTGAGGAACCCAAAAATCGATAGAGGAAACCAAAAATGGACTGGGAAACCCAAAAATAGATTGACGAAACCAAAATGGATTGTAAACCTAAAAATGGACTGAGGAAACCAAAAATGCACTGGGAAACCCAAAAATAGATTGAGAAAACCAAAAATGGGATGAGAGACACAAAATGGACTGAGGAACCCAAAAATGGATTCAGAAACCCAAAAACGGGCTGAGAATCAAAAAAATTGGATTGAGGAACCCAAAAATGGGTGAGAAAAACAAAAATGGTTTGACCAAACCAAAAATGAACTGAGGGACCCGTAAATGAATTGAGGAACACAAAAATGGGTTGAGGAACCAAAAAAAATGCATTGAGGAACCATAAAAAATGGATTCAGGAACCCAAAAATGAGCTGAGAAAGCCAAAAATTGACTGAAGAACCTAAAAATGGATTGAGGAACCCAAAAATGGTTTGAGAAAACCAAAAATGGTTCAAGGAATCCAAAAATAGGCTGAGAAACCCAAAAATGGGCTGAGTGACCAAGACATGGATTGAGGAACCCAAAAATGGACTGGGAAAACCAAAAATGGACTGAGGAAACAAAAAAATAGATTGATGGACCCAAGAATGCATTGTGAAAACTAAAAATGGAATGAGAAAGCCAAAAATTGACTGGGAAACCCAAAAATGGACTGAGGAACCCAAAAATGGATTGAAAAACCTAAAAATGGGTTGAGAATCCTAGAAATGGCTTGAGGAAACCAAAAATGGACTGGGAAACCAAAAAATAGGTTGACGAAAGCAAAAATGAATTGTAAACTTAAAACTGGACGGAGAAATCCAAAAATGGACTGAGGAAACCAAAAAATAAATTGAGGAACACCAAAAATAGACCGAGAAAGCCAAAAATTGACTGGCAAACCAAAAAATAGACTGTGGAACCCAAAAATAGATTCAGAAACCCAAAAATGGGCTGGGAAACCATAAAATGGACTGAGGGACCCCAAATGGACTGAGGAACCCAAAAATGGATTGAGGGACGCAAAAATGGGCTTAGAGACCCTAAAATATGGCTGAGGGACCCCAGAAAGGACTGAGAAATCAAAAATGTCCTGGGCAAACCAAAAATGGATTGAGGAAACCAAAAATGGACTGGGAAACCCAAAAATACACTGAGGAAACAAAAAAAATGGACTGAGGAACACAAAAATAGGCTGCGGGACCCAAAATGAACTGAGGAATCAAAAATGGATTGAGGAACCTAAAAATGGGGTGGAAAACCAAAAAATGGATTGAAAAAACCCCAAAATGGGCAGAGGGACCCAAAAATAGGCTTCAGGACCAAAAAAGTATTGAGGAACCCAATGACAGACTGAGGAACCCAAAAATGGCATGAGGAAACCAAAAATTGGCTGAGAAACCAAAACAAAGGCTTGGAAACCTAAAAATGGGCTGGGAAATCCAAAAATGGGTTGAAGAACACCAGCAAAGAGCTGACAGACCTAAAAATGTGCTGCGGGACCCAAAAATGTATTGAGGAACCCAAAAACGTACTGAGGAACTCAAAAATGGATTGAGGAACCTAAAAATGGGATGAGAAACCCATAAATGGTTTGAGGAACCCAAAAATAGACTGAGAAACCAAAAAATAGGCTGAGTGGCCAAGACATGGATTGAAAAACCACAACCTGGATTGAGGAACCCAAAACTGGATTGAGGAAACCAAAAATGAGCTGAGGGACCAAAAACAGACTGAGAAACCAAAAATGTCATGGGCAAACCAAAAATGGATTGAGGAAGAGAAAAATGGGCTGAGAAACCCAAAAAATGGATTGAGGAACCCAAAAATGGATAGAGGAAACCAAAAATGGACTGGGAAACCCAAAAATGGACTGAGGAAACCAAAAAATAGATTGACGAAACCAAAAATGGATTGTAAACCATAAATGGACTGAGAAAGCCAAAAATAGACTGGGTAACCCAAAAATGGACTGAGGAAACCAAAAATGAGCTGAGACCAAAAACAGACTGAGAAACCAAAAATGTCATGGGCAAACAAAAAATGGATGGAGGAACTCAAAAATGCACTGAGAAACCCAAAAATGCGTTGAGGAACCCAAACAATGGGCTGAGGGACCCAAAAATGGGCTGCGGGACCCAAAAATGTATGGATGATACCAAAAACGGACTGAGGAACCCAAAAATGGATTGAGAAACCAAAAAAAGGCTGAGAAACCCAAAAATGGCGTGAGTGACAAAGATATGGATTGAGGAACCCAAAAATGGATTGAGGAAACCAAAAATGAGCTGAGGGACCAAAAACAGACTGAGAAACCAAAAATGTCATTGGGCAAACCAAAAATGGATTGAGGAACCCAAAAATTGGCTGAGAAACCCAAAAATTGAATGAAAAACCCAAAAATGGATTGATGAAACCAAAAATAGTTTCAGAAATCCAAAAATGGTTCGAGGAATCCAAACATAGGCTGAGAAAACCAAAAATGGGCTGAGTGACCAAGACATGGATTGAGGAAGCCAAAAAAGGACTGGAAAACCAAAAAATGGACTGAGGAAACAAAAAAATATATTGACGAACCCAAAAATGCATTGAGAAACCTCAAAATGGACTGAGAAAGCCAAAAATCGACTATGAAACCCAAAAATAGACTGAGGAACCTAAAAATAGATTGAGGAACCGAAAAATGGATTAAGGAACCCAAAAATGGACTGAGGAACCCAAAAACAGATTGAGGAACCCCATAATGGTCTGAGGAACCCAAAAATAAATTGAGGAACCATAAAAAATGCATTGAGGAACCCAAAAATGGGATGAGAAACCCAAAAAATGGATTGAGGAACGCAAAAATGGATAGAGGAAACCAAAAAATGGACTGGGAAAACCAAAAATGGACTGAGGAAACCAAAAAATAGGTTGACGAAACCAAAAATGGATTGTAAACCTAAAAATGGACTGAGAAACCCAAAAATGGACTGGGATACCCCAAAATGGACTTAGGAAATCAAGAAATGGATTGAGGAACCCCAACAATGGATTGAGAAAACTAAAAATGGACTGAGAATACCAAAAATCGATTGGGAAACTCAAAAATGGGCTGACAATCAAAAAAAAATGGATTGAGGAACCCAAAAATGGGTGAGAAAAACAAAAATGGTTTGACCAAACAAAAAAAGAACTGAGGGACCCGAAAACGTGCGGAGGGACTCCATAATAGGCTGAGGGACCCAAAAATGGAATGAGAGCAAAAAATGGGCTGAGGGACTCAAAAATGGATTGAGGATATCAAAAATGGGCTGAGAAACCCAAAAATTGACTGAAGAATGCAAAAATGGATTGAGGAATCCAAAAATGGGTTGAGAAAGCCAAAAATGGTTCAAGGAATCCAAAAATAGGGTGAGAATCCCAAAAATGGGCTGAGTGACCAAGACATGCATTGAGGAACCCAAACTGGATTGAGGAAACCAAAAATGAACTGAGAGACCAAAACCAGACTGAGAATCCAAAAATGTCATGGGCAAACCAAAAATGGATTGAGGAACCCCAAAAAAGGCTGAGAAACCCAAAAAATGGATAGAGGAAACCAAAAATGGATTGGAAAGCCAAAAATAGACTGAGGAAAACAAAAAATAAATTGACGAACCCAAAAATGGATTGAGAAACCTAAAAATGGACTGAGAAAGCCAAAAATCGACTGGGAAAACCAAAAATGGACCGAGGAACCCAAAAATAGATTGAGGAACAGAAAAATGGACTGAGGAACCCAAAAATGGATTGAAAAACGTATAAATGGGTTAAGAAACCCAGAAAAGCTTGAGGAACCCAAAAATGGACTGGGAAACCCAAAAAATGGACTGAGGAAACAAAAAAATAGATTGAGGAACCTAAAAATAGACCGAAAAAACCAAAAATTGACTGGAAAACCCAAAAATGGACTGAGGAAACCAAAAATGGATTGAGGAACCTAAAAATGGGGTGGAAAACCAAAAAATGGATTGAAAAACACCAAAAATGGGCAGAGGGACCCAAAAATGGGCTTCAGGACCAAAAATGTATTGAGGAACCCAATGACGGACTGAGGAACCCAAAAATGGCATGAGGAAACCAAAAATTGGCTGAGAAACCAAAAGAAAGCCTTGGAAACCTAAAAATGGGCTGGGAAATCCAAAAATGGGTTGAAGAACCCCAGCAAAGGGCTGACAGACCCAAAAATGTGCTGCGGGACCCAAAAATGTATTGAGGAACCCAAAAATGTACTGAGGAACTCAAAAATGGATTGAGGAACCTAAAAATGGGTTGAGAAACCCATAAATGGTTTGAGGAACCTAAAAATAGGCTGAGAAACCCAAAAATAGGCTGAGTGACCAAGACATGGATTGAGGAACCACAATCTGGATTGAGGAACCCAAAACTGGATTGAGGAAACCAAAAAAGAGCTGAGGGACCAAAAACAGACTGAGAAACCAAAAATGTCATGGGCAAACCAAAAATGGATTGAGGAAGCGAAAAATGGGCTGAGAAACCCAAAAAATGGATTGAGGAACCCAAAAATGGATAGAGGAAATCAGAAATGGACTGGGAAACCCAAAAATGGACTGAGGAAACCAAAAAATAGATTGACGAAACCAAAAATGGATTGTAAACCTAAAAATGGACTGAGACAGCCAAAAATCGACTGGGTAAACAAAAAATGGATTGAGGAACCCAAAAATGGGTGAGAAAACCAAACAATGGTTTGACCAAACAAAAAAAGGACTGAAGGACCCGAAAATGGTTTGAGGGACTCCAAAAAAGTCTGAGGGATCCAAAAATGGAAGGAGGGAGCAAAAAATGGGATGAGGTACTCAAAAATGGATTGAGGATATGAAAAATGTGGGCTCAGGAACCCAAAAACGGACTGAGGAACCTAAAAATGGACTGAGGAACAGAAAAATGGGTTGAGGAACAAAAAAATGGATAGAGGAACCGTAAAAAATGGATTGAGGAACCCAAAAATGAGCTGAGAAACCCAAAAATTGAATGAAAAACCCAAAAATGGATTGATGAAACCAAAAATAGGTTCAGAAATCCAAAAATGGTTCGAGGAATCCAAACATAGGCTGAGAAACCCAAAATGGGCTGAGTGACCAAGACATGGATTGAGGAACCCAAAAATGGACTGGAAAACCAAAAAATGGACTGAGGAAACAAAAAAATATATTGATGAACCCAAAAATGCATTGAGAAACCTCAAAATGGACTGAGAAAGCCAAAAATCGACTATGAAACCCAAAAATGGACTGAGGAACCTAAAAATAGATTGAGGAACCAAAAATGGATTAAGGAACCCAAAAATGGACTGAGGAACCCAAAAACAGATTGAGGAACCCCATAATGGTCTGAGGAACCCAAAAATAAATTGAGGAACCATAAAAAATGCATTGAGGAACCCAAAAATGGGATGAGAAACCCAAAAAATGGATTGAGGAACGCAAAAATGGATAGAGGAAACCAAAAATGGACTGGGAAAACCAAAAATGGACTGAGGAAACCAAAAAATAGGTTGACGAAACCAAAAATGGATTGTAAATCTAAAAGTGGACTGAGAAACCCAAAAATGGACTGGGATACCCAAAAATGGACTTAGGAAATCAAGAAATGGATTGAGGAACCCCAACAATGGATTGAGAAAACTAAAAATGGACTGAGAATACCAAAAATCGATTGGGTAACCCAAAAATGGGCTGAGAATCAAAAAAAATGGATTGAGGAACCCAAAAATGGGTGAGAAAAACAAAAATGGTTTGACCAAACAAAAAAAGAACTGAGGGACCCGAAAACGTGCGGAGGGACTCCATAATAGGCTGAGGGACCCAAAAATGGAATGAGAGCAAAAAATGGGCTGAGGGACTCAAAAATGGATTGAGGATATCAAAAATGGGCTGAGAAACCCAAAAATTGACTGAAGAACCCAAAAATGGATTGAGGAATCCAAAAATGGGTTGAGAAAGCCAAAAATGGTTCCAGGAATCCAAAAATAGGGTGAGAATTCCAAAAATGGGCTGAGTGACCAAGACATGCATTGAGGAACCCAAAACTGGATTGAGGAAACCAAAAATGAACTGAGAGACCAAAACCAGACTGAGAATCCAAAAATGTCATGGGCAAACCAAAAATGGATTGAGGAACCCCAAAAAAGGCTGAGAAACCCAAAAAATGGATAGAGGAAACCAAAAATGGATTGGAAAGCCAAAAATAGACTGAGGAAAACAAAAAATAAATTGACGAACCCAAAAATGGATTGAGAAACCTAAAAATGGACTGAGATTGCCAAAAATCGACTGGGAAAACCAAAAATGGACCGAGGAACCCAAAAATAGATTGAGGAACAGAAAAATGGACTGAGGAACCCAAAAATGGATTGAAAAAACGTATAAATGGGTTAAGAAACCCAGAAAAGCCTTGAGGAACCCAAAAATGGACTGGGAAACCCAAAAATAGATTGAGGAACCTAAAAATAGACCGAAAAAACCAAAAATTGACTGGAAAACACCAAAATGGACTGAGGAAACCAAAAATGGACTGAGGGAGGCAATAATGGGCTTAGAGACCCTAAAATATGGCTGAGGGATCCCAAAATGGATTGAGAAACAAAAAATGTTCTGGGCAATCCAGAAATGGATTGAGGGACCCAAAAATGGACTGGGAAACCCAAAAATACACTGAGGAAACAAAAAAATAGACTGAGGTACCCAAAAATAGGCTGCAGGACCCAAAATAGACTGAGGATTCAAAAAATGGATTGAGGAACCCAAAAATGGGCTGTAAAACCAAAAAATGGATTGAAAAACCCCAAAAATGGGCTGAGGGAACGAAAAATGGGCTGCAGGACCCAAAAATGTATTCAGGAACCCAAAGATGGACTGAGGAACACAAAAAGAGTATGAGGAACCCAAAAATGGGCTGAGAAACCCCCCCCAAAAGGCCTGGAAATGTAAAAAATGGGCTGGGAAACCCAAAAATGGGTTGAGGAACCCAAACAAAGGGCTGAGGGACCCGAAAATGGTCTAAGGGACTCCAAAAAAGGCTGAGAGACCCAAAAATGGAATGAGAGAGCAAAAAATGGGCTGAGGGACTCAAAATGGATTGAGAAACCCAAAATGGGTTGAGGAACCAAAAAATGGATTGAGGAACCATAAAAAATGGATTGAGGAACCAAAAAAAAGCTGAGAAACCCCAAAATTGACTGAAGAATCCCAAAATGGGTTGAGGAACCCAAAAATAGGCTGAGAAAACCAAACATGGACTGATGAAACTAAAAATAGATTGAGGAACCCAAAAATGGGATGAGAAACCAAAAAATGGGCTGAGGGACCCAAAATGGATTGAGGGATGCATAAATGGGCTTAGAGTCCCTAAAATAGGGCTGAGGGATCCCAAAACGGACTGAGAAACTAAAAATGACCTGGGCAACCCAAAAATGGATTGAGGAACACAAAAAAGGGTGAGAAAACCAAAAATCGGCTAGAGGGACCCCAAAAAATGCATTGAGGAATACAAAAATGACCTGGGGAAACCAAAAATGTGTTGAGGAACACAAAAATGGATTGAGGAACCCAGAAATGGACTGAGGAAACCAAAAAATAAATTGAGGAACCCCCAAAATGGATTGAGAAACCTAAAAATGGATTGAGGAACCCAAAAATGGGCTGGGAAACAAAAAAATGGATTGAGAAACCCCCCAAAATGGCATGAGGAACCCAAAAATGGGCTGGGAAACAAAAAATGGATTGAAAACCCCTCCAAAATGGCATGAGGAACCCAAAAATGGGCTTAGAAATCCAAAAAAAAGGCTTGGAAACCTAAAAATGGGCTCGGAAAACCAAAAATGGGCTGCGGGACCCAAAAACGCATGGATGAACCCATAAATGGACTGAGGAACCCAAAAATGGATTGAGGAACCCAAAAATGGGTTGAGGAACCCAAAAAAAGGCTGAGAAACCCCAAAATGGGCTGAGTGACCAAAAACAGACTGAGAAATTAAAAATGTCATTGGGCAAACCAGAAATGGATTGAGGAACCCAAAAATGGGCTAAGAAACCCAAAAAATGGATTGAGGAACCCCAAAATCGATAGAGGAATCCAAAAATGGACTGGAACCGAAAAGATAGATTGACAAAACCAAAAATGGATTGTAAACCTAAAAATGCACTGAGAAAGCCAAAAATGGGCTGGGAAATCAAAAAATGGGCTGAGGGACCCAAAATGGACTGAGGAACCCAAAAATGGATTCAGAAACCCAAAAATGTGCTGAGCATCAAAAAAAAATGAATTGAGGAACCCAAAACTGGGTGAGAAAACCAAAAATGGTTTGACCAAACAAGAAAAGGACTGAGGGATCCGAAAATGGTCTGAGGGACTCCAAAAAAGGCTGAGGGACCCTAAAATAGAAGGAGAGAGCAAAAAATGGGCTGAGGGACTCAAAAATGGATTGAAGATATCAAAAATGGGCTGAGGAATCATAAAAAAATGGATTGAGGAACCCAAAATGGGTTGAGGAACCAAAAAACTGGATTGAGGAACCATAGAAAATGGATTGAGGAAAAAAAAATGAGCTGAGAAAACAAAAAATTGACTGAAGAACCCAAAAATTGATTGAGGAAACCAAAAATAGGCTGAGAAAACCAAAAATGGACTGGGAAACCTAAAAATAGATTGAGGAATCCAAAAATGGGCTGAGGAATCCAAAAATGGATTGAGGAACCCAAAAATGCATTGAAAAACCTCAAAATGCGTTGAGAAACCCAGAAATGGCTTGAGGAACCCAAAAATGGACTGGGAAACCCAAAAAATGGACTGAGGAAAGAAAAAAATAGATTGACAAACCCAAAAATGATTTGTAAACCTTTAAATGGACTGAGAAACCAAAAATGTCCTGGGCAACCAAAAAATGGTCTGAGGAACCCAAAAATAGGCTGCGGGACCCAAAATGGACTGAAAAATCAACAATCGACTGAGGGACCCAAAAATGGGCGGAGAAACCCCCAAAAAGTCTTGGAAACCTAAAAATGGGCTGGGAAACCAAAAATGTATTGAGGAAAAAAAAAACGAACTGAGGAACCCAAAAATAAATTGAGGAACCTAAAAATGGGTTGAGAAACCCATAAATGGTTTGAGGAACCCGAAACTAGGCTGAGAAACCAAAAAATGGGCTGAGTAACCAAGACATGGATTGAGGAACCCAAAACTGGATTGACGAAACCAAAAATGAGCTGAGGGACCAAAAACAGACTGAGAAACAAAAAATGTCATCGGGCAAACCAAAAATCGATTGAGGAACCCAAAAATGGGCTGAAAAACACAAAAAATGGATTGAGGAACCCAAAAATCGATAGAGGAAAGCAAAAATGGACTGGGAAACCCAAAAATAGATTGACGAAACCAAAATGGATTGTAAACCTAAAAATGGACTGAGGAAACCAAAAATGCACTGGGAAACCCAAAAATAGATTGAGGAACCCAAAAATGGGATGAGGGACCCAAAATGAACTGAGGAACCCAAAAATGGATTCAGAAACCCAAAAATGGGCTGAGAATCAAAAAATTGGATTGAGGAACCCAAAAATGGGTGAGAAAACCAAACAATGGTTTGACCAAACAAAAAAAGGACTGAAGGACCCGAAAATGGTTTGAGGGACTCCAAAAAAGTCTGAGGGACCCAAAAATGGAAGGAGGGAGCAAAAAATGGGCTGAGGTACTCAAAAATGGATTGAGGTTATGAAAAAAGTGGGCTCAGGAACCCAAAAATGGACTGAGGAACCCAAAAATGGATTGAGGAACACAAAAATGGGTTGAGGAACAAAAAAATGGATTGAGGAACCGTAAAAAATGGATTGAGGAACCCAAAAATGAGCTGAGAAACCCAAAAATTGAATGAAAAACCCAAAAATGGATTGATGAAACCAAAAATAGGTTCAGAAATCCAAAAATGGTTCGAGGAATCCAAAAATAGGCTGAGAAACCCAAAAATGGACTGGGATACCCAAAAATGGACTTAGGAAATCAAGAAATGGATTGAGGAACCCCAACAATGGATTGAGGAAACTAAAAATGGACTGAGAATACCAAAAATCGATTGGGAAACCCAAAAATGGGCTGAGAATCAAAAAAAATGGATTGAGGAACCCAAAACTGGGTGAGAAAAACAAAAATGGTTTGACCAAACAAAAAATGAACTGAGGGACCCGAAAACGTGCGGAGGGACTCCATAATAGGCTGAGGGACCCAAAAATGGAATGAGAGCAAAAAATGGGCTGAGGGACTCAAAAATGGATTGAGGATATCAAAAATAGGCTGAGAAACCCAAAAATTGACTGAAGAACCCAAAAATGGATTGAGGAATCCAAAAATGGGTTGAGAAAGCCAAAAATGGTTCAAGGAATCCAAAAATAGGGTGAGAATCCCAAAAATGGTCTGAGTGACCAAGACATGCATTGAGGAACCCAAAACTGGATTGAGGAAACCAAAAATGAACTGAGAGACCAAAACCAGACTGAGAATCCAAAAATGTAATGGGCAAACCAAAAATGGATTGAGGAACCCAAAAAAAGGCTGAGAAACCCAAAAAATGGATAGAGGAACCCAAAAATGGATAGAGGAAACCAAAAATGGATTGGAAAGCCAAAAATAGACTGAGGAAAACAAAAAATAAATTGACGAACGCAAAAATGGATTGAGAAACCTAAAAATGGACTGAGAAAGCCAAAAATCGACTGGGAAAACCAAAAATGGACCGAGGAACCCAAAATAGATTGAGGAACAGAAAAATGGACTGAGGAACCCAAAAATGGATTGAAAAAACGTATAAATGGGTTAAGAAACCCAGAAAAGCCTTGAAGAACCCAAAAATGGACTGGGAAACCCAAAAAATGGACTGAGGAAACAAAAAAATAGATTGAGGAACCTAAAAATAGACCGAAAAAACCAAAAATTGACTGGAAAACACCAAAATGGACTGAGGAACCCAAAAATGGATTGAGGGAGGCAAAAATGGGCTTAGAGACCCTAAAATATGGCTGAGGGATCCCAAAATGGATTGAGGGAGGCAAAAATGGGCTGAGGACACCTAAAATATGGACTGAGGGATCCCCCAAAAATGGACTGGAGAAAAAAATGAGCTGAGGTATCAAGAAATGGATTGAGGGACAAAAAACCGGATTAAGCAACCCAGAAATGGGTGGAGAAACCCAAAAATGGATTGAGAAACTCAAAAATTGACTGAGGAATCAAAAAATGGATTGAGGAACCCCAAAATGGGTTGAGAAACCCAAAAATTGGGCTAAAGAAGCCAAAAATGGATTGAGGAACTCACAAATGGATTGAGGAATCAAAAAATGGATTGAGGAACTTAAAAATGGATTGAGGAACCCAAAAATGTTCTGAGGAAACCAAACGTGGTCTGAGGAACCCAAAAATGGTCTGAGGGACCCAAAAATGGGCTGAAGTCCCGAAAAATGGATTGAGGAAACCAGAAATGTATTGAAGGACACAAAAATGGATTGAGGAACACAAAAATTGAACTCAGGAACGCAAAAATGAATTGAGGAACCAAAAATGGATAGGGCTGAGGGACTAAAAAATGGTTTGAAGATATCAAAAATGGGCTGGGAAACCCAAAAATGGGCTGAGAAACCCCCCCAAAAAGGCCTGGAAACGTAAAAAATGGGCTGGGAAACTCAAAAATGGGTTGAGGAACCCAAACAAAGGGCTGAGGGACCCGAAAATGGTCTAAGGGACTCCAAAAAAGGCTGAGGGACCCAAAAATGGAATGAGAGAGCAAAAAATGGGCTGAGGGACTAAAAAATGGTTTGAAGATATCAAAAATGGGCTGGGAAACCCAAAAATGGATTGAGAAACCCAAAATGGGTTGAGGAACCAAAAAATGGATTGAGGAACCATAAAAAATGGATTGAGGAACCAAAAAAAAAGCTGAGAAACCCCAAAATTGACTGAAGAATCCCAAAATGGATTGAGGAAACGAAAAATAGGCTGAGAATATTAAACATGGACTGATGAAACTAAAAATAGATTGAGGAACCCAAAAATGGGATGAGAAACCAAAAAATTGGGGCTGAGGGACCCAAAATGGATTGAGGAACACAAAAATGGATTGAGGCATGCATAAATGGGCTTAGAGTCCCTAAAATAGGGCTGAGGGATCCCAAAACGGACTGAGAAACTAAAAATGACCTGGGCAACCCAAAAATGGATTGAGGAACACAAAAAAGAGTGAGAAAACCAAAAATCGGCTAGAAGGACCCCAAAAAATGCATTGAGGAAAACAAAAATGACCTGGGGAAACCAAAAATGTGTTGAGGAACACAAAAATGGATTGAGGAACCAGAAATGGACTGAGGAAACCAAAAAATAAATTGAGGAACCCCAAAAATGGATTGAGAAACCTAAAAATGGATTGAGGAACCCAAAAATGGGCTGGGAAACAAAAAATGGATTGAAACCCCCCCCAAAATGGCATGAGAAACCCAAAAATGGGCTGGGAAACAAAAAATGGATTGAAAAACCCCCAAAAATGGCATGAGGAACCCAAAAATGGGCTTAGAAATCCAAAAAAAGGCTTGGAAACCTAAAAATGGGCTCGGAAAACCAAAAATGGGCTGCGGGACCCAAAAATGCATGGATGAACCCATAAATGGACTGAGGAACCCAAAAATGGGTTGAGGAACCCAAAAAAAGGCTGAGAAACCCCAAAATGGGTTGAGTGACCAAAAACAGACAGAGAAATTAAAAATGTCATTGGGCAAACCAAAAATGGATTGAGGAACACAAAAATGGGCTAAGAAACCAAAAAAATGGATTGAGGAACCCCAAAATCGATAGAGGAATCCAAAAATGGACTGGAACCGAAAAGATAGATTGACAAAACCAAAAATGGATTGTAAACCTAAAAATGCTCTGAGAAAGCCAAAAATGGGCTGGGAAATCAAAAAATGGGCTGAGGGACCCAAAATGGACTGAGGAACCCAAAAATGGATTCAGAAACCCAAAAATGTGCTGAGAATCAAAAAAAATGAATTGAGGAACCCAAAACTGGGTGAGAAAAACAAAAATGGTTTGACCAAACAAAAAAAGAACTGAGGGACCCGAAAACGTGCGGAGGGACTCCATAATAGGCTGAGGGACCCAAAAATGGAATGAGAGCAAAAAATGGGCTGAGGGACTCAAAATGGATTGAGGATATCAAAAATGGGCTGAGAAATCCCAAAATTGACTGAAGAACCCAAAAATGGATTGAGGAATCCAAAAATGGGTTGAGAAAGACAAAAATGGTTCAAGGAATCCAAAAATAGGGTGAGAATCCCAAAAATGGGCTGAGTGACCAAGACATGCATTGAGGAACCCAAAACTGGATTGAGGAAACCAAAAATGAACTGAGAGACCAAAACCAGACTGAGAATCCAAAAATGTTATGGGCAAACCAAAAATGGATTGAGGAACCCAAAAAAGGCTGAGAAACCCAAAAAATGGATTGAGGAACCCAAAAATGGATAGAGGAAACCAAAAATGGATTGGAAAGCCAAAAATAGACTGATGAAAACAAAAACTAAATTGACGAACCCAAAAATGGATTGAGAAACCTAAAAATGAACTGAGAAAGCCAAAAATCGACTGGGAAAACCAAAATGGACCGAGGAACCCAAAAATAGATTGAGGAACAGAAAAATGGACTGAGGAACCCAAAAATGGATTGAAAAACGTATAAATGGTTTAAGAAACCCAGAAAAGCCTTGAGGAACCCAAAAATGGACTGGGAAACCCAAAAATGGACTGAGGAAACAAAAAAATAGATTGAGGAACCGAAAAATAGACCGAAAAAACCAAAATTGACTGGAAAACACCAAAATGGACTGAGGAACCCAAAATGGATTGAGGGAGGCAAAAATGGGCTTAGAGACCCTAAAATATGGCTGAGGGATCCCACAATGGATTGAGAAACAAAAAATGTTCTGGGCAATCCAGAAATGGATTGAGGGACCCAAAAATGGACTGGGAAACCCAAAAATGGATTCAGAAACCCAAAAATGGGCTGAGAATCAAAAAAATTGGATTGAGGAACCCAAAAATGGTTGAGAAAACCAAAAATGGTTTGACCAAACCAAAAATGAACTGAGGGACCCGTAAATGTGCTGAGGGACTCCAAAATAGGCTGAGAGACCCAAAAATGGAATGAGAGAGCAAAAAATGGGCTGAGGGGCTCAAAAGCGGATTGAGGAACTAAAAAATGGGCTGTGAAACCAAAAATGGACTCAGGAACCCAAAAATGGATTGAGGAACACAAAATGGGTTGAGGAACCAAAAAAATGCATTGAGGAACCATAAAAAATGGATTCAGGAACCCAAAAATGAGCTGAGAAAGCCAAAAATTGACTGAAGAACCTAAAAATGGATTGAGGAACCCAAAAATGGTTTGAGATAACCAAAAATGGTTCAAGGAATCCAAAAATAGGCTGAGAAACCCAAAAATGGGCTGAGTGACCAAGACATGGATTGAGGAACCCAAAAATGGACTGGGGAAAACCAAAAATGGACTGAGGAAACAAAAAAATAGATTGATGGACCCAAGAATGCATTGTGAAAACTAAAAATGGAATGAGAAAGCCAAAATTGACTGGAAACCCAAAAATGGACTGAGGAACCCAAGAATGGATGAAAAACCTAAAAATGGGTTGAGAAACCAGAAATGGCTTGAGGAAACCAAAATGGACTGGGAAATCAAAAATTGATTGACGAAAGCAAAAATGAATTGTAAACTTAAAACTGGACTGAGAAAGCCAAAAATGGACTGAGGAAACCAAAAAATAAATTGAGGAACACCAAAAATGGACCGAGAAAGCCAAAAATTGACTGGAAAACCAAAAAATAGACTGTGGAACCCAAAAATAGATTCAGAAACCCAAAAATGGGCTGGGAAACCAAAAAATGGACTGAGGGACCCCAAATGGACCGAGGAACCCAAAAATGGATTGAGGGACGCAAAAATGGGCTTAGAGACCCTAAAATATGGCTGAGGGACCCAAAAGGACTGAGAAATCAAAAATGTCCTGGTCAAACCAAAAATGGATTGAGGAAACCAAAAATGGACTGGGAAACCCAAAAATACACTGAGGAAACCAAAAAATGGACTGAGGAACACAAAAATAGGCTGCGGGACCCAAAATGCACAGAGAATCAAAAAATGGATTGAGGAACCTAAAAATGGGATGGAAAACCAAAAAATGGATTGAAAAACCCCCAAAATGGGCAGAGGGACCCAAAAATGGGTTTCAGGACCATAAATGTATTGAGGAACCCAATGACGGACTGAGGAACCCAAAAATGGCATGAGGAAACCAAAAATTGGCTGAGAAACCAAAGAAAGGCTTGCAAACCTAAAAATGGGCTGGGAAATCCAAAAATGGGTTGAAGAACCCCAGCAAAGGGCTGAAAGACCCAAAAATGGTGCTGCGGGACCAAAAATGTATTGAGGAACCCAAAAATGTACTGAGGAACTCAAAAATGGATTGAGGAACCTAAAAATGGGTTGAGAAAACCATAAATGGTTTGAGGAACCCAAAAATAGGCTGAGAAACCCAAAAATAGGCTGAGTGACCAAGACATGGATTGAGGAACCACAACCTGGATTGAGGAACCCAAAACTGGATTGAGGAACCAAAAATGAGCTGAGGGACCAAAAACAGACTGAGAAACCAAAAATGTCATGGGCAAACCAAAAATGGATTGAGGAAGCAAAAAATGGGCTGAGAAACCCAAAAAATGGATTGAGGAACCCAAAAATGGATAGAGGAAACCAGAAATGGAATGGGAAACCCAAAAATGGACTGAGGAAACCAAAAAATAGATTGACGAAACCAAAAATGGATTGTAAACCTAAAAATGGACTGAGAAAGCCAAAAATCAACTGGGTAACCCAAAAATGGACTGAGGAAACCAAAAATGAGCTGAGACCAAAACCAGACTGAGAAACCAAAAATGTCATGGGCAAACAAAAAATGGATTGAGAAACCCAAAAAATGGGTTGAGGAACCCAAACAATGGGCTGCGGGACCGAAATGTATGGATGATACCAAAAACGGACTGAGGAACCCAAAAATGGATTGAGAAACCAAAAAAGGCTGAGAAACCCAAAAATGGCGTGAGTGACAAAGACATGGATCGAGGAACCCAAAACTGGATTGAGGAAACCAAAAATGAGCTGAGGGACTAAAAACAGACTGAGAAACCAAAATGTCATTGGGCAAACCAAAAATGGATTGAGGAACCCAAAAATTGGCTGAGAAGCCCAAAAAATGGATTGGGGAACTCAAAAATCGATAGAGGAAACCGAATATGGACTGGAACCAAAAAATAGATAGACGAAACCAAAAATGGACTGTAAACCTAAAAATGGGCTGAGAAAGCCAAAAATGGACTGGGTAACCCAAAAAAAGATTGAGGAACCCAAAAATGGGATGAGGGACCCAAAATGGAATGAGGAACCCAAAATGGGTTCAGAACCCAAAAATGTGCTGAGAATCAAAAAATGGATTGAGGAACCCAAAAATGGGTGAGAAACCAAAAATGGTTTGACCAAGCAAAAAAAGGACCGCTG
>JAUMJL010002560.1:0-33213 GCA_033558185.1 Dromococcyx pavoninus | reverse complement strand
AATGAGGTAACCAGAAATGGGCTGAGGAACCCAGCAATCGATTGAGGGACCAAAAAATGGGTTGAAGATCCCCCAAAATGGGTTTAGGAACCATAAAATCTGCTGAGGGACCCAAACATAGGTTGAGGAACCAAAAAATGGTTTGAGGAACACAAAAATGGGCTGAAGAACCCAAGAATGGATTGAGTGACTCAAAAATGGACTCTGGAACCCAAAAGTGCGTGAGGAAACCAAAAATGGATTGAGGAACCGAAGAATGGATTGAGGGACCAAAAAAGGGCTGAGGAAATCAAAATTGAGCTGAGGAAACCAAATATGGATTAAGGGCACCAAAAATGGATTGAGGAACCCAAAACTGGTTTGAGGGACCAAAACTGGGCTGAGGAACCAAAAATTGGCTGAGGAACCTGAAAACGGATTGAGGAACCTGAAAATGGATTGAAGCACCCAAAAATGGGCTGAAGAACCCAAAAATGGATTTTGGAAACATAAAATGAGCTGAGACACTCAAAAATGAACGGAGACACTCAAAAATGAACGGAGGGACCCAAAAATGGATTGAGGAACCGGAAAATGGATTGAGGAACCGGAAAATGGATTGAGGAACCCAAAAATGGATTGAGGAACCCAAAAATGAATTTAGGAACCATAAAATGAGCTGTGGGACTCAAAAATGAACAGAGGGACCCAAAAATGGCTTGAGGAACCACAAAATGTACTGAAAACCCAAAAAATGGTTAGAGAAACCCAAGAATGGATTGAGGACACAAAATGGGCTGACGAACCCAAAAATGGATTGAGGAACCCAAAAATGGATTTGAGGAACCCAAAAATGCATTGAGGAAGCATAAAATGAGCACTGTGGGACTCA
Source organism: Dromococcyx pavoninus (assembly GCA_033558185.1). Lineage (NCBI taxonomy): Eukaryota > Metazoa > Chordata > Aves > Cuculiformes > Neomorphidae > Dromococcyx > Dromococcyx pavoninus. The sequence goes on along the minus strand of JAUMJL010002560.1, from coordinate 32,342 downwards.
AAAATGAACGGAGGGACCCAAAAATGGCTTGAGGAAACCCAAAAATGGATTGAGGAACCCAAAAATGGATTGAGGAAGCAAAAAAATGGTTTGAGGGACCAAAAAAAACTAACGGAGGGAACCAAAAATGGGTTGTGGGAACCAAAAATGGTTTGTGGAAACAAAAAATGAACTGAGGCACCCAAAAATGAGCCGAAGGACCAGAAAATGGACTGAGGAACTAAAAAATGCGTGAGGAAACCAAAAATGGATTAAGGGCACCAAAAATGGATTGAGGAGTCCAAGAATAGATTGAGGGACCCAAAAATGAACAGAGGGCCCCAAAAATGGATTTAAGAACCCAAATTGGATTGAGGAACCCAAAAATGTATTGAGAAACCCAAGAATGGATTGAGGACCAAAAATGGCCTCAGGAACCCAAAAAGGGTTTGAGGAACCCAAAAATGGGTTGAGGAACCAAAAAGGGACTGAGGGACGCAAAAATAGATTGAGTAGCCCCAAAATGGATTGATGATTCCAAAAATGGATTGAGGGACCCAAAAATGAACTGAGGGAACAAAAAATGGATTTACGAACACAAAAATGGATTGAGGAAACTAAAAATGGGCTGAGGAACCCAAAAACGGATTGAGGAACCCAAGAATGGATTGAGGGACCCAAAAATGAGCTGAGGAAAACAAAAATAAGCTGAGGAAAACAAAAATGGATTGAGGGACCCAAAAATTGATTGAGGAATTCAAAAACGGGCTGAGGGACCCAAAAGTATATTGAGGAACTCAAAAATTGATTGAGGGACCCGAAAATGAATGGAGGGACCCAAAAACGGATTGAGGAACCCAAAAATGGATTGAGTAACCTAAGAATCAATTGAGGAACCAAAGAATGGATTGAGGAACCCAAAAATGGTTTGAGGACCAAAAACGGGCTGAGGAACCCAGAAATGGGCTGAGGAAACCAGAAATGGATTGACAGACCCAAAAATGGATTGAGGAACCCAAAAATGGGCTGAGGAACCCAAAAAGGGACCGAGGGACGCAAAAATAGATTGAGTAGCCCCAAAATGGATTGATGATTCCAAAAATGGATTGAGAGCTCCAAAAATGAACTGAGGGAACTAAAAATGGATTGACGAACACAAAAATGGATTGAGGAAGCTAAAAATGGGCTGAGGAACCCAAAAACAAATCGAGGAACCCAAGAATGGATTGAGGGACTAAAATGAGCTGAGGAACCCAAAAATGGGCTGAAGAACCCAAAAATGGATTGAGGAAACTAAAAATGGGTTGATGGCCCCAAAAATGGTTTGAGGAACCCAAAATGGGCTGAGGAAACAAAAAATGGACTGAGGAACCCTAAAATATATTGAGGAACCCTAAAAAGGGAAGAGGAAACCAAGAATGGATTGAGGAACCCTAGAATGGATTGAGGGACCCTAAAATGAATTGAAGGACACAAAATGGGATTAAGGAACCCAAAAAATGGATTGAGGAACTCAAGAATGGATTCAGGTAACTAGAAAAGGTCTGAGGAACCCAAAAATGGATTTAGGAGACCTAAAATAGGTTGAAGTAACCAAAAATGTGGTGAGAGCCCAAAAATGGATTGAGGAACCCAAAAACGGATTGAAAATCCCAAAAATGGATAGAGAAACCCAAGAATGCACTGAGGGACCAAAAATATGCTGAAGGACCCAAAAATGAATGGAGTGACCCAAAAATGGTTTCAGGAACCCGAAAATGGCTGAGGAATTCAAGAATGGATTGAGGGACCCAAAAATGAGGAGAAAACCAAAAATGGGGTTGAGGAACCCAAAAAATGGATTCAGGGACCCAAAAATGGATTGAGGAATCAAAAAACGGGCCAAGGGACACCAAAAATGGATTGAGGAACCCAAAAATGGGATGAGGAACCCAAAAATTGCCTGAGGAACCCAAAAATGGGCTCAGGAACCCAAAAACGGATTCAGGGACCAAAAAATGGATTGAGGAACCCAAAAATTGATTGAGGAAACCAAAAATGGGCTGAAAGACCAAAAAATGGATTGACAAACGCAAAAATGGATTGAAGGACACAAAAATGGATTGAGGAACCGGAAAATGGATTGCGAACCCAAAAATAGGCTGAGGAACCCAAAAGTGGATTGAGGGACCAAAAAATGCATTTAGAAATATAAACATGAGCTGTGGGACTCAAAAATGAACGGAGGGACCCAAAAATGGATTGAGGAACCCAAAATGGATTGATGAACCCAAAAATTGGCTGAGGAAACCAAAAATGGGTTGAGGAACCCGAAAATGGATTGAGGAACCCAAAAATGGATTGAGGAACCCCAAAATGGATTCAGGTAGACCAAAATGGGATGAAGAACCCAAAAATGGTCTGAAGAACCCCAAAATGGACTGATGAATCAAAAGTTGGGCTGAGGAACCCAAAAAATGATTGAGGAATCAAAAAATGGTCTTAGTAACCCGAAAATGTGTTGAGGAACCCAAAAATGGGCTGAAGAACACACAAATGGGCTGAGGAACCCAAAAATAGGCTGAGAGACTAAAAAATGGATTGAGGAACCCAGAAATGGATTGAGGAACCTCAAAATGGATTGAGGAACCCAAAAATGGATTGAGGGATCAAAAAATGGATTGCGGAACCCAAAAATAGGCTGAGGAACCCAAAAGTTGATTGAGGGGACCAAAAAATGGATTGAGGAACCCAAAAATGGATTGAGGAACTGAAAAATGGGCTGAGGAACCCTAATATATATTCAGAAACCCTAAAAAGGAATGAGGAACCCAAAAATGGATTGATGGACCCAAAAAAGAATTGAGGGACCCAAAAATGCTGCGAGGGAACCAAAAATCGATTGAGGAACCGAAAAATGGACTGAGGAACCAAAAACTGGATTGAGGAACCCAAGAGTGGAATGAGGTAACCAGAAATGGGCTGAGGAACCCAGCAATCGATTGAGGGACCAAAAAATGGGTTGAAGATCCCCCAAAATGGGTTTAGGAACCATAAAATCTGCTGAGGGACCCAAACATAGGTTGAGGAACCAAAAAAGGGTTTGAGGAACACAAAAATGGGCTGAAGAACCCAAGAATGGATTGAGTGACTCAAAAATGGACTCTGGAACCCAAAAGTGCGTGAGGAAACCAAAAATGGATTGAGGAACCGAAGAATGGATTGAGGGACCCAAAAAAGGGCTGAGGAAATCAAAATTGAGCTGAGGAAACCAAATATGGATTAAGGGCACCAAAAATGGATTGAGGAACCCAAAACTGGTTTGAGGGACCAAAACTGGGCTGAGGAACCAAAAATTGGCTGAGGAACCTGAAAATGGATTGAGGAACCCGAAAATGGATTGAAGCACCCAAAAATGGGCTGAAGAACCCAAAAAATGGATTTTGGAAACATAAAATGAGCTGAGACACTCAAAAATGAACGGAGACACTCAAAAATGAACGGAGGACACTCAAAAATGGATTGAGGAACCGGAAAATGGATTGAGGAACCGGAAAATGGATTGAGGAACCCAAAAATGGATTGAGGAACCCAAAAATGCATTTAGGAACCATAAAATGAGCTGTGGGACTCAAAAATGAACAGAGGGACCCAAAAATGGCTTGAGGAACCCAAAAATGTACTGAAAACCCAAAAAATGGTTAGAGAAACCCAAGAATGGATTGAGGGACACAAAATGGGCTTACGAACCAAAAAATGGATTGAGGAACCCAAAAATGGATTGAGGAACCCAAAATGGATTGAGGAACCCAAAAATGCATTGAGGAAGCATAAAATGAGCTGTGGGACTCAAAAATGAACGGAGGGACCCAAAAATGGCTTGAGGAACCCAAAAATGGCTTGAGAAACCCAAAAATGGATTGAGGAACCCAAAAATGGATTGAGGAAGCAAAAAATGGTTTGAGGGACCAAAAAAACTAACGGAGGAACCAAAAATGGGTTGTGGGAACCAAAAATGGTTTGTGGAAACAAAAAATGAACTGAGGCACCCAAAAATGAGCCGAAGGACCAGAAAATGGACTGAGGAACTAAAAAATGCGTGAGGAAACCAAAAATGGATTAAGGGCACCAAAAATGGATTGAGGAGTCCAAGAATAGATTGAGGGACCCAAAAATGAACAGAGGGCCCCAAAAATGGATTTAAGAACCCAAAATTGGATTGAGGAACCCAAAAATGTATTGAGAAACCCAAGAATGGATTGAGGGACCAAAAATGGCCTCAGGAACCCAAAAAGGGTTTGAGGAACCCAAAAATGGGTTGAGGAACCCAAAAAGGGACCGAGGGACGCAAAAATAGATTGAGTAGCCCCAAAATGGATTGATGATTCCAAAAATGGATTGAGGGACCCAAAAATGAACTGAGGGAACAAAAAATGGATTTACGAACACAAAAATGGATTGAGGAAACTAAAAATGGGCTGAGGAACCCAAAAACGGATTGAGGAACCCAAGAATGGATTGAGGGACCCAAAAATGAGCTGAGGAAAACAAAAATAAGCTGAGGAAAACAAAAATGGATTCAGGGACCCAAAAATTGATTGAGGAATTCAAAAACGGGCTGAGGGACCCAAAAGTATATTGAGGAACTCAAAAATTGATTGAGGGACCCGAAAATGAATGGAGGGACCCAAAAACGGATTGAGGAACCCAAAAATGGATTGAGTAAGCTAAGAATCAATTGAGGAACCAAAGAATGGATTGAGGAACCCAAAAATGGTTTGAGGGACCAAAAACGGGCTGAGGAACCCAGAAATGGGCTGAGGAAACCAGAAATGGATTGACGGACCCAAAAATGGATTGAGGAACCCAAAAATGGGCTGAGGAACCCAAAAAGGGACCGAGGGACGCAAAAATAGATTGAGTAGCCCCAAAATGGATTGATGATTCCAAAAATGGATTGAGAGCTCCAAAAATGAACTGAGGGAACTAAAAATGGATTGACGAACACAAAAATGGATTGAGGAAGCTAAAAATGGGCTGAGGAACCCAAAAACAAATCGAGGAACCCAAGAATGGATTGAGGGACTAAAATGAGCTGAGGAACCCAAAAATGGGCTGAAGAACCCAAAAATGGATTGAGGAAACTAAAAATGGGTTGATGGCCCCAAAAATGGTTTGAGGAACCCAAAATGGGCTGAGGAAACAAAAAATGGACTGAGGAACCCTAAAATATATTGAGGAACCCTAAAAAGGAAGAGGAAACCAAGAATGGATTGAGGAACCCTAGAATGGATTGAGGGACCCTAAAATGAATTGAAGGACACAAAAATGGATTAAGGAACCCAAAAATGGATTGAGGAACTCAAGAATGGATTCAGGTAACTAGAAAAGGTCTGAGGAACCCAAAAAATGGATTTAGGAGACCTAAAATAGGTTGAAGTAACCAAAAATGTGGTGAGACCCCCAAAAATGGATTGAGGAACCCAAAAACGGATTGAAAATCCCAAAAATGGATAGAGAAACCCAAGAATGCACTGAGGGACCAAAAATATGCTGAAGGACCCAAAAATGAATGGAGTGACCCAAAAATGGTTTCAGGAACCCGAAAATGGGCTGAGGAATTCAAGAATGGATTGAGGGACCCAAAAATGAGGAGAAAACCAAAAATGGGTTGAGGAACCCAAAAAATGGATTCAGGGACCCAAAAATGGATTGAGGAATCAAAAAACGGGCCAAGGGACACAAAAATGGATTGAGGAACCCAAAAATGGGATGAGGAACCCAAAAATTGCCTGAGGAACCCAAAAATGGGCTCAGGAACCCAAAAACGGATTCAGGGACCAAAAAATGGATTGAGGAACCCAAAAATTGATTGAGGAAACCAAAAATGGGCTGAAAGACCAAAAAATGGATTGACAAACGCAAAAAAATGGATTGAAGGACACAAAAATGGATTGAGGAACCGGAAAATGGATTGCGAAACCCAAAAATAGGCTGAGGAACCCAAAAGTGGATTGAGGGACCAAAAAATGCATTTAGGAAATATAAAATGAGCTGTGGGACTCAAAATGAACGGAGGGACCCAAAAATGGATTGAGGAACCCAAAAATGGATTGATGAACCCCAAAATTGGCTGAGGAAACCAAAAATGGGTTGAGGAACTCGAAAATGGATTGAGGAACCCAAAAATGGATTGAGGAACCCCAAAATGGATTCAGGTAGACCAAAATGGGATGAAGAACCCAAAAATGGTCTGAAGAACCCCAAAATGGACTGATGAATCAAAAAGATGGGCTGAGGAACCCAAAAAATGATTGAGGAATCAAAAAATGGTCTTAGTAACCCGAAAATGTGTTGAGGAACCCAAAAATGGGCTGAAGAACACACAAATGGGCTGAGGAACCCAAAAATAGGCTGAGAGACTAAAAAATGGATTGAGGAACCCAGAAATGGATTGAGGAACCTCAAAATGGATTGAGGAACCCAAAAATGGATTGAGGGATCAAAAAATGGATTGCGGAACCCAAAAATAGGCTGAGGAACCCAAAAGTGGATTGAGGGACCAAAAAAAGGATTGAGGAACCCAAAAATGGATTGAGGAACTGAAAAATGGGCTGAGGAACCCTAATATATATTCAGAAACCCTAAAAAGGAATGAGGAACCCAAAAATGGATTGATGGACCCAAAAAAGAATTGAGGGACCCAAAAATGCTCCGAGGGAACCAAAAATCGATTGAGGAACCGAAAAATGGACTGAGGAACCAAAAACTGGATTGAGGAACCCAAGAATGGATCGAGGGACCAAAAATGGATTGAGGAACCCAAGAGTGGAATGAGGTAACCAGAAATGGGCTGAGGAACCCAGCAATCGATTGAGGGACCAAAAAATGGGTTGAAGATCCCCAAAAATGGGTTTAGGAACCATAAAATCTGCTGAGGGACCCAAACATAGGTTGAGGAACCAAAAAATGGTTTGAGGAACACAAAAATGGGCTGAAGAACCCAAGAATGGATTGAGTGACTCAAAAATGGACTCTGGAACCCAAAAGTGCGTGAGGAAACCAAAAATGGATTGAGGAACCGAAGAATGGATTGAGGGACCCAAAAAAGGGCTGAGGAAATCAAAATTGAGCTGAGGAAACCAAATATGGATTAAGGGCACCAAAAATGGATTGAGGAACCCAAAACTGGTTTGAGGGACCAAAACTGGGCTGAGGAACCAAAAATTGGCTGAGGAACCTGAAAACGGATTGAGGAACCTGAAAATGGATTGAAGCACCCAAAAATGGGCTGAAGAACCCAAAAATGGATTTTGGAAACATAAAATGAGCTGAGACACTCAAAAATGAACGGAGACACTCAAAAATGAACGGAGGGACCCAAAAATGGATTGAGGAACCGGAAAATGGATTGAGGAACCGGAAAATGGATTGAGGAACCCAAAAATGGATTGAGGAACCCAAAAATGAATTTAGGAACCATAAAATGAGCTGTGGGACTCAAAAATGAACAGAGGGACCCAAAAATGGCTTGAGGAACCCAAAAATGTACTGAAAACCCAAAAAATGGTTAGAGAAACCCAAGAATGGATTGAGGGACACAAAATGGGCTGACGAACCAAAAAATGGATTGAGGAACCCAAAAATGGATTGAGGAACCCAAAAAATGCATTGAGGAAGCATAAAATGAGCTGTGGGACTCAAAAATGAACGGAGGGACCCAAAAATGGCTTGAGGAACCCAAAAATGGATTGAGGAACCCAAAAATGGATTGAGGAAGCAAAAAATGGTTTGAGGGACCAAAAAAACTAACGGAGGGAACCAAAAATGGGTTGTGGGAACCAAAAATGGTTTGTGGAAACAAAAAATGAACTGAGGCACCCAAAAATGAGCCGAAGGACCAGAAAATGGACTGAGGAACTAAAAAATGCGTGAGGAAACCAAAAATGGATTAAGGGCACCAAAAATGGATTGAGGAGTCCAAGAATAGATTGAGGGACCCAAAAATGAACAGAGGGCCCCAAAAATGGATTTAAGAACCCAAAATTGGATTGAGGAACCCAAAAATGTATTGAGAAACCAAGAATGGATTGAGGGACCAAAAATGGCCTCAGGAACCCAAAAAGGGTTTGAGGAACCCAAAAATGGGTTGAGGAACCCAAAAAGGGACCGAGGGACGCAAAAATAGATTGAGTAGCCCCAAAATGGATTGATGATTCCAAAAATGGATTGAGGGACCCAAAAATGAACTGAGGGAACAAAAAATGGATTTACGAACACAAAAATGGATTGAGGAAACTAAAAATGGGCTGAGGAACCCAAAAACGGATTGAGGAACCAAGAATGGATTGAGGGACCCAAAAATGAGCTGAGGAAAACAAAATAAGCTGAGGAAAACAAAAATGGATTCAGGGACCCAAAAATTGATTGAGGAATTCAAAAACGGGCTGAGGGACCCAAAAGTATATTGAGGAACTCAAAAATTGATTGAGGGACCCGAAAATGAATGGAGGGACCCAAAAACGGATTGAGGAACCCAAAAATGGATTGAGTAAGCTAAGAATCAATTGAGGAACCAAAGAATGGATTGAGGAACCCAAAAATGGTTTGAGGGACCAAAAACGGGCTGAGGAACCCAGAAATGGGCTGAGGAAACCAGAAATGGATTGACGGACCCAAAAATGGATTGAGGAACCCAAAAATGGGCTGAGGAACCCAAAAAGGACCGAGGGACGCAAAAATAGATTGAGTAGCCCCAAAATGGATTGATGATTCCAAAAATGGATTGAGAGCTCCAAAAATGAACTGAGGGAACTAAAAATGGATTGACGAACACAAAAATGGATTGAGGAAGCTAAAAATGGGCTGAGGAACCCAAAAACAAATCGAGGAACCCAAGAATGGATTGAGGGACTAAAATGAGCTGAGGAACCCAAAAATGGCGTGAAGAACCCAAAAATGGATTGAGGAAACTAAAAATGGGTTGATGGCCCCAAAAATGGTTTGAGGAACCCAAAATGGGCTGAGGAAACAAAAAAATGGACTGAGGAACCCTAAAATATATTGAGGAACCCTAAAAAGGGAAGAGGAAACCAAGAATGGATTGAGGAACCCTAGAATGGATTGAGGGACCCTAAAATGAATTGAAGGACCCAAAAATGGATTAAGGAACCCAAAAATGGATTGAGGAACTCAAGAATGGATTCAGGTAACTAGAAAAGGTCTGAGGAACCCAAAAATGGATTTAGGAGACCTAAAATAGGTTGAAGTAACCAAAAATGTGGTGAGACCCCCAAAAATGGATTGAGGAACCCAAAAACGGATTGAAAATCCCAAAAATGGATAGAGAAACCCAAGAATGCACTGAGGGACCAAAAATATGCTGAAGGACCCAAAAATGAATGGAGTGACCCAAAAATGGTTTCAGGAACCCGAAAATGGGCTGAGGAATTCAAGAATGGATTGAGGGACCCAAAAATGAGGAGAAAACCAAAAATGGGTTGAGGAACCCAAAAAATGGATTCAGGGACCCAAAAATGGATTGAGGAATCAAAAAACGGGCCAAGGGACACAAAAATGGATTGAGGAACCCAAAAATGGGATGAGGAACCCAAAAATTGCCTGAGGAACCCAAAAATGGGCTCAGGAACCCAAAAACGGATTCAGGGACCAAAAAATGGATTGAGGAACCCAAAAATTGATTGAGGAAACCAAAAATGGGCTGAAAGACCAAAAAATGGATTGACAAACGCAAAAAAATGGATTGAAGGACACAAAAATGGATTGAGGAACCGGAAAATGGATTGCGAAACCCAAAAATAGGCTGAGGAACCCAAAAGTGGATTGAGGGACCAAAAAATGCATTTAGGAAATATAAAATGAGCTGTGGGACTCAAAAATGAACGGAGGGACCCAAAAATGGATTGAGGAACCCAAAAATGGATTGATGAACCCAAAAATTGGCTGAGGAAACCAAAAATGGGTTGAGGAACTCGAAAATGGATTGAGGAACCCAAAAATGGATTGAGGAACCCCAAAATGGATTCAGGTAGACCAAAATGGGATGAAGAACCCAAAAACGGTCTGAAGAACCCCAAAATGGACTGATGAATCAAAAAGATGGGCTGAGGAACCCAAAAAATGATTGAGGAATCAAAAAATGGTCTTAGTAACCCGAAAATGTGTTGAGGAACCCAAAAATGGGCTGAAGAACACACAAATGGGCTGAGGAACCCAAAAATAGGCTGAGAGACTAAAAAATGGATTGAGGAACCCAGAAATGGATTGAGGAACCTCAAAATGGATTGAGGAACCCAAAAATGGATTGAGGGATCAAAAAATGGATTGCGGAACCCAAAAATAGGCTGAGGAACCCAAAAGTTGATTGAGGGACCAAAAAATGGATTGAGGAACCCAAAAATGGATTGAGGAACCCCAAAATGCATTTAGGAACCATAAAATGAGCTGTGGGACTCAAAAATGAACAGAGGGACCCAAAAATGGCTTGAGGAACCCAAAAATGTACTGAAAACCCAAAAAATGGTTAGAGAAACCCAAGAATGGATTGAGGGACACAAAATGGGCTTACGAACCAAAAAATGGATTGAGGAACCCAAAAATGGATTGAGGAACCCAAAAATGCATTGAGGAAGCATAAAATGAGCTGTGGGACTCAAAAATGAATGGAGGGACCCAAAAATGGCTTGAGGAACCCAAAAATGGCTTGAGGAACCCAAAAATGGCTTGAGGAACCCAAAAATGGATTGAGGAAGCAAAAAATGGTTTGAGGGACCAAAAAAACTAACGGAGGGAACCAAAAATGGGTTGTGGGAACCAAAAATGGTTTGTGGAAACAAAAAATGAACTGAGGCACCCAAAAATGAGCCGAAGGACCAGAAAATGGACTGAGGAACTAAAAAATGCGTGAGGAAACCAAAAATGGATTAAGGGCACCAAAAATGGATTGAGGAGTCCAAGAATAGATTGAGGGACCCAAAAATGAACAGAGGGCCCCAAAAATGGATTTAAGAACCCAAAATTGGATTGAGGAACCCAAAAATGTATTGAGAAACCCAAGAATGGATTGAGGGACCAAAAAATGGCCTCAGGAACCCAAAAAGGGTTTGAGGAACCCAAAAATGGGTTGAGGAACCCAAAAAGGGACCGAGGGACGCAAAAATAGATTGAGTAGCCCCAAAATGGATTGATGATTCCAAAAATGGATTGAGGGACCCAAAAATGAACTGAGGGAACAAAAAATGGATTTACGAACACAAAAATGGATTGAGGAAACTAAAAATGGGCTGAGGAACCCAAAAACGGATTGAGGAACCCAAAAATGGATTGAGGGACCCAAAAATGAGCTGAGGAAAACAAAAATAAGCTGAGGAAAACAAAAATGGATTCAGGGACCCAAAAATTGATTGAGGAATTCAAAAACGGGCTGAGGGACCCAAAAGTATATTGAGGAACTCAAAAATTGATTGAGGGACCCGAAAATGAATGGAGGGACCCAAAAACGGATTGAGGAACCCAAAAATGGATTGAGTAAGCTAAGAATCAATTGAGGAACCAAAGAATGGATTGAGGAACCCAAAAATGGTTTGAGGGACCAAAAACGGGCTGAGGAACCCAGAAATGGGCTGAGGAAACCAGAAATGGATTGACGGACCCAAAAATGGATTGAGGAACCCAAAAATGGGCTGAGGAACCCAAAAAGGGACCGAGGGACGCAAAAATAGATTGAGTAGCCCCAAAATGGATTGATGATTCCAAAAATGGATTGAGAGCTCCAAAAATGAACTGAGGGAACTAAAAATGGATTGACGAACACAAAAATGGATTGAGGAAGCTAAAAATGGGCTGAGGAACCCAAAAACAAATCGAGGAACCCAAGAATGGATTGAGGGACTAAAATGAGCTGAGGAACCCAAAAATGGGCTGAAGAACCCAAAAATGGATTGAGGAAACTAAAAATGGGTTGATGGCCCCAAAAATGGTTTGAGGAACCCAAAATGGGCTGAGGAAACAAAAAATGGACTGAGGAACCCTAAAATATATTGAGGAACCCTAAAAAGGGAAGAGGAAACCAAGAATGGATTGAGGAACCCTAGAATGGATTGAGGGACCCTAAAATGAATTGAAGGACCCAAAAATGGATTAAGGAACCCAAAAATGGATTGAGGAACTCAAGAATGGATTCAGGTAACTAGAAAAGGTCTGAGGAACCCAAAAATGGATTTAGGAGACCTAAAATAGGTTGAAGTAACCAAAAATGTGGTGAGACCCCAAAAATGGATTGAGGAACCCAAAAACGGATTGAAAATCCCAAAAATGGATAGAGAAACCCAAGAATGCACTGAGGGACCAAAAATATGCTGAAGGACCCAAAAATGAATGGAGTGACCCAAAAATGGTTTCAGGAACCCGAAAATGGGCTGAGGAATTCAAGAATGGATTGAGGGACCCAAAAATGAGGAGAAAACCAAAAATGGGTTGAGGAACCCAAAAAATGGATTCAGGGACCCAAAAATGGATTGAGGAATCAAAAAACGGGCCAAGGGACACAAAAATGGATTGAGGAACCCAAAAATGGGATGAGGAACCCAAAAATTGCCTGAGGAACCCAAAAATGGGCTCAGGAACCCAAAAACGGATTCAGGGACCAAAAAATGGATTGAGGAACCCAAAAATTGATTGAGGAAACCAAAAATGGGCTGAAAGACCAAAAAATGGATTGACAAACGCAAAAAAATGGATTGAAGGACACAAAAATGGATTGAGGAACCGGAAAATGGATTGCGAAACCCAAAAATAGGCTGAGGAACCCAAAAGTGGATTGAGGGACCAAAAAATGCATTTAGGAAATATAAAATGAGCTGTGGGACTCAAAAATGAACGGAGGGACCCAAAAATGGATTGAGGAACCCAAAAATGGATTGATGAACCCAAAAATTGGCTGAGGAAACCAAAAATGGGTTGAGGAACTCGAAAATGGATTGAGGAACCCAAAAATGGATTGAGGAACCCCAAAATGGATTCAGGTAGAACAAAATGGGATGAAGAACCCAAAAACGGTCTGAAGAACCCCAAAATGGACTGATGAATCAAAAAGATGGGCTGAGGAACCCAAAAAATGATTGAGGAATCAAAAAATGGTCTTAGTAACCCGAAAATGTGTTGAGGAACCCCAAAATGGGCTGAAGAACACACAAATGGGCTGAGGAACCCAAAAATAGGCTGAGAGACTAAAAAATGGATTGAGGAACCCAGAAATGGATTGAGGAACCTCAAAATGGATTGAGGAACCCAAAAATGGATTGAGGGATCAAAAAATGGATTGCGGAACCCAAAAATAGGCTGAGGAACCCAAAAGTTGATTGAGGGACCAAAAAATGGATTGAGGAACCCAAAAATGGATTGAGGAACTGAAAAATGGGCTGAGGAACCCTAATATATATTCAGAAACCCTAAAAAGGAATGAGGAACCCAAAAATGGATTGATGGACCCAAAAAAGAATTGAGGGACCCAAAAATGCTCCGAGGGAACCAAAAATCGATTGAGGAACCGAAAAATGGACTGAGGAACCAAAAACTGGATTGAGGAACCCAAGAATGGATCGAGGGACCAAAAATGGATTGAGGAACCCAAGAGTGGAATGAGGTAACCAGAAATGGGCTGAGGAACCCAGCAATCGATTGAGGGACCAAAAAATGGGTTGAAGATCCCCCAAAATGGGTTTAGGAACCATAAAATCTGCTGAGGGACCCAAACATAGGTTGAGGAACCAAAAAAGGGTTTGAGGAACACAAAAATGGGCTGAAGAACCCAAGAATGGATTGAGTGACTCAAAAATGGACTCTGGAACCCAAAAGTGCGTGAGGAAACCAAAAATGGATTGAGGAACCGAAGAATGGATTGAGGGACCCAAAAAAGGGCTGAGGAAATCAAAATTGAGCTGAGGAAACCAAATATGGATTAAGGGCACCAAAAATGGATTGAGGAACCCAAAACTGGTTTGAGGGACCAAAACTGGGCTGAGGAACCAAAAATTGGCTGAGGAACCTGAAAACGGATTGAGGAACCTGAAAATGGATTGAAGCACCCAAAAATGGGCTGAAGAACCCAAAAATGGATTTTGGAAACATAAAATGAGCTGAGACACTCAAAAATGAACGGAGACACTCAAAAATGAACGGAGGGACCCAAAAATGGATTGAAGAACCCAAAAATGCATTTAGGAACCATAAAATGAGCTGTGGGACTCAAAAATGAACAGAGGGACCCAAAAATGGCTTGAGGAACCCAAAAATGTACTGAAAACCCCAAAAATGGTTAGAGAAACCCAAGAATGGATTGAGGGACACAAAATGGGCTGACGAACCCAAAAATGGATTGAGGAACCCAAAAATGGATTGAGGAACCCAAAAATGCATTGAGGAAGCATAAAATGAGCTGTGGGACTCAAAAATGAACGGAGGGACCCAAAAATGGCTTGAGGAACCCAAAAATGGCTTGAGGAACCCAAAAATGGATTGAGGAAGCAAAAAATGGTTTGAGGGACCAAAAAAACTAACGGAGGGAACCAAAAATGGGTTGTGGGAACCAAAAATGGTTTGTGGAAACAAAAAATGAACTGAGGCACCCAAAAATGAGCCGAAGGACCAGAAAATGGACTGAGGAACTAAAAAATGCGTGAGGAAACCAAAAATGGATTAAGGGCACCAAAAATGGATTGAGGAGTCCAAGAATAGATTGAGGGACCCAAAAATGAACAGAGGGCCCCAAAAATGGATTTAAGAACCCAAAATTGGATTGAGGAACCCAAAAATGTATTGAGAAACCCAAGAATGGATTGAGGGACCAAAAATGGCCTCAGGAACCCAAAAAGGGTTTGAGGAACCCAAAAATGGGTTGAGGAACTCAAAAAGGGACCGAGGGACGCAAAAATAGATTGAGTAGCCCCAAAATGGATTGATGATTCCAAAAATGGATTGAGGGACCCAAAAATGAACTGAGGGAACAAAAAATGGATTTACGAACACAAAAATGGATTGAGGAAACTAAAAATGGGCTGAGGAACCCAAAAACGGATTGAGGAACCCAAGAATGGATTGAGGGACCCAAAAATGAGCTGAGGAAAACAAAAATAAGCTGAGGAAAACAAAAATGGATTCAGGGACCCAAAAATTGATTGAGGAATTCAAAAACGGGCTGAGGGACCCAAAAGTATATTGAGGAACTCAAAAATTGATTGAGGGACCCGAAAATGAATGGAGGGACCCAAAAACGGATTGAGGAACCCAAAAATGGATTGAGTAAGCTAAGAATCAATTGAGGAACCAAAGAATGGATTGAGGAACCCAAAAATGGTTTGAGGGACCAAAAACGGGCTGAGGAACCCAGAAATGGGCTGAGGAAACCAGAAATGGATTGACGGACCCAAAAATGGATTGAGGAACCCAAAAATGGGCTGAGGAACCCAAAAAGGGACCGAGGGACGCAAAAATAGATTGAGTAGCCCCAAAATGGATTGATGATTCCAAAAATGGATTGAGAGCTCCAAAAATGAACTGAGGGAACTAAAAATGGATTGACGAACACAAAAATGGATTGAGGAAGCTAAAAATGGGCTGAGGAACCCAAAAACAAATCGAGGAACCCAAGAATGGATTGAGGGACTAAAATGAGCTGAGGAACCCAAAAATGGGCTGAAGAACCCAAAAATGGATTGAGGAAACTAAAAATGGGTTGATGGCCCCAAAAATGGTTTGAGGAACCCAAAATGGGCTGAGGAAACAAAAAATGGACTGAGGAACCCTAAAATATATTGAGGAACCCTAAAAAGGGAAGAGGAAACCAAGAATGGATTGAGGAACCCTAGAATGGATTGAGGGACCCTAAAATGAATTGAAGGACCCAAAAATGGATTAAGGAATCCAAAAATGGATTGAGGAACTCAAGAATGGATTCAGGTAACTAGAAAAGGTCTGAGGAACCCAAAAATGGATTTAGGAGACCTAAAATAGGTTGAAGTAACCAAAAATGTGGTGAGACCCCAAAAATGGATTGAGGAACCCAAAAACGGATTGAAAATCCCAAAAATGGATAGAGAAACCCAAGAATGCACTGAGGGACCAAAAATATGCTGAAGGACCCAAAAATGAATGGAGTGACCCAAAAATGGTTTCAGGAACCCGAAAATGGGCTGAGGAATTCAAGAATGGATTGAGGGACCCAAAAATGAGGAGAAAACCAAAAATGGGTTGAGGAACCCAAAAAATGGATTCAGGGACCCAAAAATGGATTGAGGAATCAAAAAACGGGCCAAGGGACACAAAAATGGATTGAGGAACCCAAAAATGGGATGAGGAACCCAAAAATTGCCTGAGGAACCCAAAAATGGGCTCAGGAACCCAAAAACGGATTCAGGGACCAAAAAATGGATTGAGGAACCCAAAAATTGATTGAGGAAACCAAAAATGGGCTGAAAGACCAAAAAATGGATTGACAAACGCAAAAATGGATTGAAGGACACAAAAATGGATTGAGGAACCGGAAAATGGATTGCGAACCCAAAAATAGGCTGAGGAACCCAAAAGTGGATTGAGGGACCAAAAAATGCATTTAGGAAATATAAAATGAGCTGTGGGACTCAAAAATGAACGGAGGGACCCAAAAATGGATTGAGGAACCCAAAAATGGATTGATGAACCCAAAAATTGGCTGAGGAAACCAAAAATGGGTTGAGGAACCCGAAAATGGATTGAGGAACCCAAAAATGGATTGAGGAACCCCAAAATGGATTCAGGTAGACCAAAATGGGATGAAGAACCCAAAAATGGTCTGAAGAACCCCAAAATGGACTGATGAATCAAAAAGATGGGCTGAGGAACCCAAAAAATGATTGAGGAATCAAAAAATGGTCTTAGTAACCCGAAAATGTGTTGAGGAACCCAAAAATGGGCTGAAGAACACACAAATGGGCTGAGGAACCCAAAAATAGGCTGAGAGACTAAAAAATGGATTGAGGAACCCAGAAATGGATTGAGGAACCTCAAAATGGATTGAGGAACCCAAAAATGGATTGAGGGATCAAAAAATGGATTGCGGAACCCAAAAATAGGCTGAGGAACCCAAAAGTTGATTGAGGGACCAAAAAATGGATTGAGGAACCCAAAAATGGATTGAGGAACTGAAAAATGGGCTGAGGAACCCTAATATATATTCAGAAACCCTAAAAAGGAATGAGGAACCCAAAAATGGATTGATGGACCCAAAAAAGAATTGAGGGACCCAAAAATGCTCCGAGGGAACCAAAAATCGATTGAGGAACCGAAAAATGGACTGAGGAACCAAAAACTGGATTGAGGAACCCAAGAATGGATCGAGGGACCAAAAATGGATTGAGGAACCCAAGAGTGGAATGAGGTAACCAGAAATGGGCTGAGGAACCCAGCAATCGATTGAGGGACCAAAAAATGGGTTGAAGATCCCCCAAAATGGGTTTAGGAACCATAAAATCTGCTGAGGGACCCAAACATAGGTTGAGGAACCAAAAAATGGTTTGAGGAACACAAAAATGGGCTGAAGAACCCAAGAATGGATTGAGTGACTCAAAAATGGACTCTGGAACCCAAAAGTGCGTGAGGAAACCAAAAATGGATTGAGGAACCGAAGAATGGATTGAGGGACCCAAAAAAAGGGCTGAGGAAATCAAAATTGAGCTGAGGAAACCAAATATGGATTAAGGGCACCAAAAATGGATTGAGGAACCCAAAACTGGTTTGAGGGACCAAAACTGGGCTGAGGAACCAAAAATTGGCTGAGGAACCTGAAAACGGATTGAGGAACCCGAAAATGGATTGAAGCACCCAAAAATGGGCTGAAGAACCCAAAAATGGATTTTGGAAACATAAAATGAGCTGAGACACTCAAAAATGAACGGAGACACTCAAAAATGAACGGAGGGACCCAAAAATGGATTGAGGAACCGGAAAATGGATTGAGGAACCGAAAAATGGATTGAGGAACCCAAAAATGGATTGAGGAACCCAAAAATGCATTTAGGAACCATAAAATGAGCTGTGGGACTCAAAAATGAACAGAGGGACCCAAAAATGGCTTGAGGAACCCAAAAATGTACTGAAAACCCAAAAAATGGTTAGAGAAACCCAAGAATGGATTGAGGGACACAAAATGGGCTTACGAACCAAAAAATGGATTGAGGAACCCAAAAATGGATTGAGGAACCCAAAAATGCATTGAGGAAGCATAAAATGAGCTGTGGGACTCAAAAATGAACGGAGGGACCCAAAAATGGCTTGAGGAACCCAAAAATGGCTTGAGGAACCTAAAAATGGCTTGAGGAACCCAAAAATGGATTGAGGAAGCAAAAAATGGTTTGAGGGACCAAAAAAACTAACGGAGGGAACCAAAAATGGGTTGTGGGAACCAAAAATGGTTTGTGGAAACAAAAAATGAACTGAGGCACCCAAAAATGAGCCGAAGGACCAGAAAATGGACTGAGGAACTAAAAAATGCGTGAGGAAACCAAAAATGGATTAAGGGCACCAAAAATGGATTGAGGAGTCCAAGAATAGATTGAGGGACCCAAAAATGAACAGAGGGCCCCAAAAATGGATTTAAGAACCCAAAATTGGATTGAGGAACCCAAAAATGTATTGAGAAACCCAAGAATGGATTGAGGGACCAAAAATGGCCTCAGGAACCCAAAAAGGGTTTGAGGAACCCAAAAATGGGTTGAGGAACCCAAAAAGGGACCGAGGGACGCAAAAATAGATTGAGTAGCCCCAAAATGGATTGATGATTCCAAAAATGGATTGAGGGACCCAAAAATGAACTGAGGGAACAAAAAATGGATTGACGAACACAAAAATGGATTGAGGAAACTAAAAATGGGCTGAGGAACCCAAAAACGGATTGAGGAACCCAAGAATGGATTGAGGGACCCAAAAATGAGCTGAGGAAAACAAAAATAAGCTGAGGAAAACAAAAATGGATTGAGGGACCCAAAAATTGATTGAGGAATTCAAAAACGGGCTGAGGGACCCAAAAGTATATTGAGGAACTCAAAAATTGATTGAGGGACCCGAAAATGAATGGAGGGACCCAAAAACGGATTGAGGAACCCAAAAATGGATTGAGTAACCTAAGAATCAATTGAGGAACCAAAGAATGGATTGAGGAACCCAAAAATGGTTTGAGGGACCAAAAACGGGCTGAGGAACCCAGAAATGGGCTGAGGAAACCAGAAATGGATTGACGGACCCAAAAATGGATTGAGGAACCCAAAAATGGGCTGAGGAACCCTAATATATATTCAGAAACCCTAAAAAGGAATGAGGAACCCAAAAATGGATTGATGGACCCAAAAAAGAATTGAGGGACCCAAAAATGCTCCGAGGGAACCAAAAATCGATTGAGGAACCGAAAAATGGACTGAGGAACCAAAAACTGGATTGAGGAACCCAAGAATGGATCGAGGGACCAAAAATGGATTGAGGAACCCAAGAGTGGAATGAGGTAACCAGAAATGGGCTGAGGAACCCAGCAATCGATTGAGGGACCAAAAAATGGGTTGAAGATCCCCCAAAATGGGTTTAGGAACCATAAAATCTGCTGAGGGACCCAAACATAGGTTGAGGAACCAAAAAATGGTTTGAGGAACACAAAAATGGGCTGAAGAACCCAAGAATGGATTGAGTGACTCAAAAATGGACTCTGGAACCCAAAAGTGCGTGAGGAAACCAAAAATGGATTGAGGAATCGAAGAATGGATTGAGGGACCCAAAAAAGGGCTGAGGAAATCAAAATTGAGCTGAGGAAACCAAATATGGATTAAGGGCACCAAAAATGGATTGAGGAACCCAAAACTGGTTTGAGGGACCAAAACTGGGCTGAGGAACCAAAAATTGGCTGAGGAACCTGAAAACGGATTGAGGAACCCGAAAATGGATTGAAGCACCCAAAAATGGGCTGAAGAACCCAAAAATGGATTTTGGAAACATAAAATGAGCTGAGACACTCAAAAATGAACGGAGACACTCAAAAATGAACGGAGGGACCCAAAAATGGATTGAGGAACCGGAAAATGGATTGAGGAACCGGAAAATGGATTGAGGAACCCAAAAATGGATTGAGGAACCCAAAAATGCATTTAGGAACCATAAAATGAGCTGTGGGACTCAAAAATGAACAGAGGGACCCAAAAATGGCTTGAGGAACCCAAAAATGTACTGAAAACCCAAAAAATGGTTAGAGAAACCCAAGAATGGATTGAGGGACACAAAATGGGCTTACGAACCAAAAAATGGATTGAGGAACCCAAAAATGGATTGAGGAACCCAAAAATGCATTGAGGAAGCATAAAATGAGCTGTGGGACTCAAAAATGAACGGAGGGACCCAAAAATGGCTTGAGGAACCCAAAAATGGCTTGAGGAACCCAAAAATGGCTTGAGGAACCCAAAAATGGATTGAGGAAGCAAAAAATGGTTTGAGGGACCAAAAAAACTAACGGAGGGAACCAAAAATGGGTTGTGGGAACCAAAAATGGTTTGTGGAAACAAAAAATGAACTGAGGCACCCAAAAATGAGCCGAAGGACCAGAAAATGGACTGAGGAACTAAAAAATGCGTGAGGAAACCAAAAATGGATTAAGGGCACCAAAAATGGATTGAGGAGTCCAAGAATAGATTGAGGGACCCAAAAATGAACAGAGGGCCCCAAAAATGGATTTAAGAACCCAAAATTGGATTGAGGAACCCAAAAATGTATTGAGAAACCCAAGAATGGATTGAGGGACCAAAAATGGCCTCAGGAACCCAAAAAGGGTTTGAGGAACCCAAAAATGGGTTGAGGAACCCAAAAAGGGACCGAGGGACGCAAAAATAGATTGAGTAGCCCCAAAATGGATTGATGATTCCAAAAATGGATTGAGGGACCCAAAAATGAACTGAGGGAACAAAAAATGGATTGACGAACACAAAAATGGATTGAGGAAACTAAAAATGGGCTGAGGAACCCAAAAACGGATTGAGGAACCCAAGAATGGATTGAGGGACCCAAAAATGAGCTGAGGAAAACAAAAATAAGCTGAGGAAAACAAAAATGGATTGAGGGACCCAAAAATTGATTGAGGAATTCAAAAACGGGCTGAGGGACCCAAAAGTATATTGAGGAACTCAAAAATTGATTGAGGGACCCGAAAATGAATGGAGGGACCCAAAAACGGATTGAGGAACCCAAAAATGGATTGAGTAACCTAAGACTCAATTGAGGAACCAAAGAATGGATTGAGGAACCCAAAAATGGTTTGAGGGACCAAAAACGGGCTGAGGAACCCAGAAATGGGCTGAGGAAACCAGAAATGGATTGACGGACCCAAAAATGGATTGAGGAACCCAAAAAGGGACCGAGGGACGCAAAAATAGATTGAGTAGCCCCAAAATGGATTGATGATTCCAAAAATGGATTGAGAGCTCCAAAAATGAACTGAGGGAACTAAAAATGGATTGACGAACACAAAAATGGATTGAGGAAGCTAAAAATGGGCTGAGGAACCCAAAAACAAATCGAGGAACCCAAGAATGGATTGAGGGACTAAAATGAGCTGAGGAACCCAAAAATGGGCTGAAGAACCCAAAAATGGATTGAGGAAACTAAAAATGGGTTGATGGCCCCAAAAATGGTTTGAGGAACCCAAAATGGGCTGAGGAAACAAAAAATGGACTGAGGAACCCTAAAATATATTGAGGAACCCTAAAAAGGGAAGAGGAAACCAAGAATGGATTGAGGAACCCTAGAATGGATTGAGGGACCCTAAAATGAATTGAAGGACCCAAAAATGGATTAAGGAACCCAAAAATGGATTGAGGAACTCAAGAATGGATTCAGGTAACTAGAAAAGGTCTGAGGAACCCAAAAATGGATTTAGGAGACCTAAAATAGGTTGAAGTAACCAAAAATGTGGTGAGACCCCAAAAATGGATTGAGGAACCCAAAAACGGATTGAAAATCCCAAAAATGGATAGAGAAACCCAAGAATGCACTGAGGGACCAAAAATATGCTGAAGGACCCAAAAATGAATGGAGTGACCCAAAAATGGTTTCAGGAACCCGAAAATGGGCTGAGGAATTCAAGAATGGATTGAGGGACCCAAAAATGAGGAGAAAACCAAAAATGGGTTGAGGAACCCAAAAAATGGATTCAGGGACCCAAAAATGGATTGAGGAATCAAAAAACGGGCCAAGGGACACAAAAATGGATTGAGGAACCCAAAAATGGGATGAGGAACCCAAAAATTGCCTGAGGAACCCAAAAATGGGCTCAGGAACCCAAAAACGGATTCAGGGACCAAAAAATGGATTGAGGAACCCAAAAATTGATTGAGGAAACCAAAAATGGGCTGAAAGACCAAAAAATGGATTGACAAACGCAAAAATGGATTGAAGGACACAAAAATGGATTGAGGAACCGGAAAATGGATTGCGAAACCCAAAAATAGGCTGAGGAACCCAAAAGTGGATTGAGGGACCAAAAAATGCATTTAGGAAATATAAAATGAGCTGTGGGACTCAAAAATGAACGGAGGGACCCAAAAATGGATTGAGGAACCCAAAAATGGATTGATGAACCCAAAAATTGGCTGAGGAAACCAAAAATGGGTTGAGGAACCCGAAAATGGATTGAGGAACCCAAAAATGGATTGAGGAACCCCAAAATGGATTCAGGTAGACCAAAATGGGATGAAGAACCCAAAAATGGACTGAAGAACCCCAAAATGGACTGATGAATCAAAAAGATGGGCTGAGGAACCCAAAAAATGATTGAGGAATCAAAAAATGGTCTTAGTAACCCGAAAATGTGTTGAGGAACCCAAAAATGGGCTGAAGAACACACAAATGGGCTGAGGAACCCAAAAATAGGCTGAGAGACTAAAAAATGGATTGAGGAACCCAGAAATGGATTGAGGAACCTCAAAATGGATTGAGGAACCCAAAAATGGATTGAGGGATCAAAAAATGGATTGCGGAACCCAAAAATAGGCTGAGGAACCCAAAAGTTGATTGAGGGACCAAAAAATGGATTGAGGAACCCAAAAATGGATTGAGGAACTGAAAAATGGGCTGAGGAACCCTAATATATATTCAGAAACCCTAAAAAGGAATGAGGAACCCAAAAATGGATTGATGGACCCAAAAAAGAATTGAGGGACCCAAAAATGCTCCGAGGGAACCAAAAATCGATTGAGGAACCGAAAAATGGACTGAGGAACCAAAAACTGGATTGAGGAACCCAAGAATGGATCGAGGGACCAAAAATGGATTGAGGAACCCAAGAGTGGAATGAGGTAACCAGAAATGGGCTGAGGAACCCAGCAATCGATTGAGGGACCAAAAAATGGGTTGAAGATCCCCCAAAATGGGTTTAGGAACCATAAAATCTGCTGAGGGACCCAAACATAGGTTGAGGAACCAAAAAAGGGTTTGAGGAACACAAAAATGGGCTGAAGAACCCAAGAATGGATTGAGTGACTCAAAAATGGACTCTGGAACCCAAAAGTGCGTGAGGAAACCAAAAATGGATTGAGGAATCGAAGAATGGATTGAGGGACCCAAAAAAGGGCTGAGGAAATCAAAATTGAGCTGAGGAAACCAAATATGGATTAAGGGCACCAAAAATGGATTGAGGAACCCAAAACTGGTTTAAGGGACCAAAACTGGGCTGAGGAACCAAAAATTGGCTGAGGAACCTGAAAACAGATTGAGGAACCCGAAAATGGATTGAAGCACCCAAAAATGGGCTGAAGAACCCAAAAATGGATTTTGGAAACATAAAATGAGCTGAGACACTCAAAAATGAACGGAGACACTCAAAAATGAACGGAGACACTCAAAAATGGATTGAGGAACCGGAAAATGGATTGAGGAACCGGAAAATGGATTGAGGAACCCAAAAATGGATTGAGGAACCCAAAAATGCATTTAGGAACCATAAAATGAGCTGTGGGACTCAAAAATGAACAGAGGGACCCAAAAATGGCTTGAGGAACCCAAAAATGTACTGAAAACCCAAAAAATGGTTAGAGAAACCCAAGAATGGATTGAGGGACACAAAATGGGCTTACGAACCAAAAAATGGATTGAGGAACCCAAAAATGGATTGAGGAACCCAAAAATGCATTGAGGAAGCATAAAATGAGCTGTGGGACTCAAAAATGAACGGAGGGACCCAAAAATGGCTTGAGGAACCCAAAAATGGCTTGAGGAAACCAAAAATGGCTTGAGGAACCCAAAAATGGATTGAGGAAGCAAAAAATGGTTTGAGGGACCAAAAAAACTAACGGAGGGAACCAAAAATGGGTTGTGGGAACCAAAAATGGTTTGTGGAAACAAAAAATGAACTGAGGCACCCAAAAATGAGCCGAAGGACCAGAAAATGGACTGAGGAACTAAAAAATGCGTGAGGAAACCAAAAATGGATTAAGGGCACCAAAAATGGATTGAGGAGTCCAAGAATAGATTGAGGGACCCAAAAATGAACAGAGGGCCCCAAAAATGGATTTAAGAACCCAAAATTGGATTGAGGAACCCAAAAATGTATTGAGAAACCCAAGAATGGATTGAGGGACCAAAAATGGCCTCAGGAACCCAAAAAGGGTTTGAGGAACCCAAAAATGGGTTGAGGAACCCAAAAAGGGACCGAGGGACGCAAAAATAGATTGAGTAGCCCCAAAATGGATTGATGATTCCAAAAATGGATTGAGGGACCCAAAAATGAACTGAGGGAACAAAAAATGGATTTACGAACACAAAAATGGATTGAGGAAACTAAAAATGGG
Organism: Dromococcyx pavoninus; assembly: GCA_033558185.1. Lineage (NCBI taxonomy): Eukaryota > Metazoa > Chordata > Aves > Cuculiformes > Neomorphidae > Dromococcyx > Dromococcyx pavoninus. The sequence continues at coordinate 7,518 of JAUMJL010002560.1, read as the reverse complement.
CTGAGGAACCCAAAAACGGATTGAGGAACCCAAGAATGGATTGAGGGACCCAAAAATGAGCTGAGGAAAACAAAAATAAGCTGAGGAAAACAAAAATGGATTGAGGGACCCAAAAATTGATTGAGGAATTCAAAAACGGGCTGAGGGACCCAAAAGTATATTGAGGAACTCAAAAATTGATTGAGGGACCCGAAAATGAATGGAGGGACCCAAAAACGGATTGAGGAACCCAAAAATGGATTGAGTAACCTAAGAATCAATTGAGGAACCAAAGAATGGATTGAGGAACCCAAAAATGGTTTGAGGGACCAAAAACGGGCTGAGGAACCCAGAAATGGGCTGAGGAAACCAGAAATGGATTGACGGACCCAAAAATGGATTGAGGAACCCAAAAATGGGCTGAGGAACCCAAAAAGGGACCGAGGGACGCAAGAATAGATTGAGTAGCCCCAAAATGGATTGATGATTCCAAAAATGGATTGAGAGCTCCAAAAATGAACTGAGGGAACTAAAAATGGATTGACGAACACAAAAATGGATTGAGGAAGCTAAAAATGGGCTGAGGAACCCAAAAACAAATCGAGGAACCCAAGAATGGATTGAGGGACTAAAATGAGCTGAGGAACCCAAAAATGGGCTGAAGAACCCAAAAATGGATTGAGGAAACTAAAAATGGGTTGATGGCCCCAAAAATGGTTTGAGGAACCCAAAATGGGCTGAGGAAACAAAAAATGGACTGAGGAACCCTAAAATATATTGAGGAACCCTAAAAAGGGAAGAGGAAAACAAGAATGGATTGAGGAACCCTAGAATGGATTGAGGGACCCTAAAATGAATTGAAGGACACAAAAATGGATTAAGGAACCCAAAAATGGATTGAGGAACTCAAGAATGGATTCAGGTAACTAGAAAAGGTCTGAGGAACCCAAAAATGGATTTAGGAGACCTAAAATAGGTTGAAGTAACCAAAAATGTGGTGAGACCCCAAAAATGGATTGAGGAACCCAAAAACGGATTGAAAATCCCAAAATGGATAGAGAAACCCAAGAATGCACTGAGGGACCAAAAATATGCTTAAGGACCCAAAAATGAATGGAGTGACCCAAAAATGGTTTCAGGAACCCGAAAATGGGCTGAGGAATTCAAGAATGGATTGAGGGACCCAAAAATGAGGAGAAAACCAAAAATGGGTTGAGGAACCCAAAAAATGGATTCAGGGACCCAAAAATGGATTGAGGAATCAAAAAACGGGCCAAGGGACACAAAAATGGATTGAGGAACCCAAAAATGGGATGAGGAACCCAAAAATTGCCTGAGGAACCCAAAAATGGGCTCAGGAACCCAAAAACGGATTCAGGGACCAAAAAATGGATTGAGGAACCCAAAAATTGATTGAGGAAACCAAAAATGGGCTGAAAGACCAAAAAATGGATTGACAAATGCAAAAATGGATTGAAGGACACAAAAATGGATTGAGGAACCGGAAAATGGATTGCGAAACCCAAAAATAGGCTGAGGAACCCAAAAGTGGATTGAGGGACCAAAAAATGCATTTAGGAAATATAAAATGAGCTGTGGGACTCAAAAATGAACGGAGGGACCCAAAAATGGATTGAGGAACCCAAAAATGGATTGATGAACCCAAAAATTGGCTGAGGAAACCAAAAATGGGTTGAGGAACCCGAAAATGGATTGAGGAACCCAAAAATGGATTGAGGAACCCCAAAATGGATTCAGGTAGACCAAAATGGGATGAAGAACCCAAAAATGGTCTGAAGAACCCCAAAATGGACTGATGAATCAAAAAGATGGGCTGAGGAACCCAAAAAATGATTGAGGAATCAAAAAATGGTCTTAGTAACCCGAAAATGTGTTGAGGAACCCAAAAATGGGCTGAAGAACACACAAATGGGCTGAGGAACCCAAAAATAGGCTGAGAGACTAAAAAATGGATTGAGGAACCCAGAAATGGATTGAGGAACCTCAAAATGGATTGAGGAACCCAAAAATGGATTGAGGGATCAAAAAATGGATTGCGGAACCCAAAAATAGGCTGAGGAACCCAAAAGTTGATTGAGGGACCAAAAAATGGATTGAGGAACCCAAAAATGGATTGAGGAACTGAAAAATGGGCTGAGGAACCCTAATATATATTCAGAAACCCTAAAAAGGAATGAGGAACCCAAAAATGGATTGATGGACCCAAAAAAGAATTGAGGGACCCAAAAATGCTCCGAGGGAACCAAAAATCGATTGAGGAACCGAAAAATGGACTGAGGAACCAAAAACTGGATTGAGGAACCCAAGAATGGATCGAGGGACCAAAAATGGATTGAGGAACCCAAGAGTGGAATGAGGTGACCAGAAATGGGCTGAGGAACCCAGCAATCGATTGAGGGACCAAAAAATGGGTTGAAGATCCCCCAAAATGGGTTTAGGAACCATAAAATCTGCTGAGGGACCCAAACATAGGTTGAGGAACCAAAAAATGGTTTGAGGAACACAAAAATGGGCTGAAGAACCCAAGAATGGATTGAGTGACTCAAAAATGGACTCTGGAACCCAAAAGTGCGTGAGGAAACCAAAAATGGATTGAGGAACCGAAGAATGGATTGAGGGACCCAAAAAAGGGCTGAGGAAATCAAAATTGAGCTGAGGAAACCAAATATGGATTAAGGGCACCAAAAATGGATTGAGGAACCCAAAACTGGTTTGAGGGACCAAAACTGGGCTGAGGAACCAAAAATTGGCTGAGGAACCTGAAAACGGATTGAGGAACCCGAAAATGGATTGAAGCACCCAAAAATGGGCTGAAGAACCCAAAAATGGATTTTGGAAACATAAAATGAGCTGAGACACTCAAAAATGAACGGAGACACTCAAAAATGAACGGAGGGACCCAAAAATGGATTGAAGAACCGGAAAATGGATTGAGGAACCGGAAAATGGATTGAGGAACCCAAAAATGGATTGAGGAACCCAAAAATGCATTTAGGAACCATAAAATGAGCTGTGGGACTCAAAAATGAACAGAGGGACCCAAAAATGGCTTGAGGAACCCAAAAATGTACTGAAAACCCAAAAAATGGTTAGAGAAACCCAAGAATGGATTGAGGGACACAAAATGGGCTGACGAACCCAAAAATGGATTGAGGAACCCAAAAATGGATTGAGGAAGCATAAATGAGCTGTGGGACTCAAAAATGAACAGAGGGACCCAAAAATGGCTTGAGGAACCCAAAAATGTACTGAAAACCCAAAAAATGGTTAGAGAAACCCAAGAATGGATTGAGGGACACAAAATGGGCTGACGAACCCAAAAACGGATTGAGGAACCCAAAAATGGATTGAGTAACCTAAGAATCAATTGAGGAACCAAAGAATGGATTGAGGAACCCAAAAATGGTTTGAGGGACCAAAAACGGGCTGAGGAACCCAGAAATGGGCTGAGGAAACCAGAAATGGATTGACGGACCCAAAAATGGATTGAGGAACCCAAAAATGGGCTGAGGAACCCAAAAAGGGACCGAGGGACGCAAGAATAGATTGAGTAGCCCCAAAATGGATTGATGATTCCAAAAATGGATTGAGAGCTCCAAAAATGAACTGAGGGAACTAAAAATGGATTGACGAACACAAAAATGGATTGAGGAAGCTAAAAATGGGCTGAGGAACCCAAAAACAAATCGAGGAACCCAAGAATGGATTGAGGGACTAAAATGAGCTGAGGAACCCAAAAATGGGCTGAAGAACCCAAAAATGGATTGAGGAAACTAAAAATGGGTTGATGGCCCCAAAAATGGTTTGAGGAACCCAAAATGGGCTGAGGAAACAAAAAATGGACTGAGGAACCCTAAAATATATTGAGGAACCCTAAAAAGGGAAGAGGAAACCAAGAATGGATTGAGGAACCCTAGAATGGATTGAGGGACCCTAAAATGAATTGAAGGACCCAAAAATGGATTAAGGAACCCAAAAATGGATTGAGGAACTCAAGAATGGATTCAGGTAACTAGAAAAGGTCTGAGGAACCCAAAAATGGATTTAGGAGACCTAAAATAGGTTGAAGTAACCAAAAATGTGGTGAGACCCCAAAAATGGATTGAGGAACCCAAAAACGGATTGAAAATCCCAAAAATGGATAGAGAAACCCAAGAATGCACTGAGGGACCAAAAATATGCTTAAGGACCCAAAAATGAATGGAGTGACCCAAAAATGGTTTCAGGAACCCGAAAATGGGCTGAGGAATTCAAGAATGGATTGAGGGACCCAAAAATGAGGAGAAAACCAAAAATGGGTTGAGGAACCCAAAAAATGGATTCAGGGACCCAAAAATGGATTGAGGAATCAAAAAACGGGCCAAGGGACACAAAAATGGATTGAGGAACCCAAAAATGGGATGAGGAACCCAAAAATTGCCTGAGGAACCCAAAAATGGGCTCAGGAACCCAAAAACGGATTCAGGGACCAAAAAATGGATTGAGGAACCCAAAAATTGATTGAGGAAACCAAAAATGGGCTGAAAGACCAAAAAATGGATTGACAAATGCAAAAATGGATTGAAGGACACAAAAATGGATTGAGGAACCGGAAAATGGATTGCGAAACCCAAAAATAGGCTGAGGAACCCAAAAGTGGATTGAGGGACCAAAAAATGCATTTAGGAAATATAAAATGAGCTGTGGGACTCAAAAATGAACGGAGGGACCCAAAAATGGATTGAGGAACCCAAAAATGGATTGATGAACCCAAAAATTGGCTGAGGAAACCAAAAATGGGTTGAGGAACCCGAAAATGGATTGAGGAACCCAAAAATGGATTGAGGAACCCCAAAATGGATTCAGGTAGACCAAAATGGGATGAAGAACCCAAAAATGGTCTGAAGAACCCCAAAATGGACTGATGAATCAAAAAGATGGGCTGAGGAACCCAAAAAATGATTGAGGAATCAAAAAATGGTCTTAGTAACCCGAAAATGTGTTGAGGAACCCAAAAATGGGCTGAAGAACACACAAATGGGCTGAGGAACCCAAAAATAGGCTGAGAGACTAAAAAATGGATTGAGGAACCCAGAAATGGATTGAGGAACCTCAAAATGGATTGAGGAACCCAAAAATGGATTGAGGGATCAAAAAATGGATTGCGGAACCCAAAAATAGGCTGAGGAACCCAAAAGTTGATTGAGGGACCAAAAAATGGATTGAGGAACCCAAAAATGGATTGAGGAACTGAAAAATGGGCTGAGGAACCCTAATATATATTCAGAAACCCTAAAAAGGAATGAGGAACCCAAAAATGGATTGATGGACCCAAAAAAGAATTGAGGGACCCAAAAATGCTCCGAGGGAACCAAAAATCGATTGAGGAACCGAAAAATGGACTGAGGAACCAAAAACTGGATTGAGGAACCCAAGAATGGATCGAGGGACCAAAAATGGATTGAGGAACCCAAGAGTGGAATGAGGTGACCAGAAATGGGCTGAGGAACCCAGCAATCGATTGAGGGACCAAAAAATGGGTTGAAGATCCCCCAAAATGGGTTTAGGAACCATAAAATCTGCTGAGGGACCCAAACATAGGTTGAGGAACCAAAAAATGGTTTGAGGAACACAAAAATGGGCTGAAGAACCCAAGAATGGATTGAGTGACTCAAAAATGGACTCTGGAACCCAAAAGTGCGTGAGGAAACCAAAAATGGATTGAGGAACCGAAGAATGGATTGAGGGACCCAAAAAAGGGCTGAGGAAATCAAAATTGAGCTGAGGAAACCAAATATGGATTAAGGGCACCAAAAATGGATTGAGGAACCCAAAACTGGTTTGAGGGACCAAAACTGGGCTGAGGAACCAAAAATTGGCTGAGGAACCTGAAAACGGATTGAGGAACCCGAAAATGGATTGAAGCACCCAAAAATGGGCTGAAGAACCCAAAAATGGATTTTGGAAACATAAAATGAGCTGAGACACTCAAAAATGAACGGAGACACTCAAAAATGAACGGAGGGACCCAAAAATGGATTGAAGAACCGGAAAATGGATTGAGGAACCGGAAAATGGATTGAGGAACCCAAAAATGGATTGAGGAACCCAAAAATGCATTTAGGAACCATAAAATGAGCTGTGGGACTCAAAAATGAACAGAGGGACCCAAAAATGGCTTGAGGAACCCAAAAATGTACTGAAAACCCAAAAAATGGTTAGAGAAACCCAAGAATGGATTGAGGGACACAAAATGGGCTGACGAACCCAAAAATGGATTGAGGAACCCAAAAAATGGATTGAGGAAGCATAAAATGAGCTGTGGGACTCAAAAATGAACGGAGGGACCCAAAAATGGCTTGAGGAATCCAAAAATGGATTGAGGAACCCAAAAATGGATTGAGGAAGCAAAAAATGGTTTGAGGGACCAAAAAAACTAACGGAGGGAACCAAAAATGGGTTGTGGGAACCAAAAATGGTTTGTGGAAACAAAAAATGAACTGAGGCACCCAAAAATGAGCCGAAGGACCAGAAAATGGACTGAGGAACTAAAAAATGCGTGAGGAAACCAAAAATGGATTAAGGGCACCAAAAATGGATTGAGGAGTCCAAGAATAGATTGAGGGACCCAAAAATGAACAGAGGGCCCCAAAAATGGATTTAAGAACCCAAAATTGGATTGAGGAACCCAAAAATGTATTGAGAAACCCAAGAATGGATTGAGGGACCAAAAATGGCCTCAGGAACCCAAAAAGGGTTTGAGGAACCCAAAAATGGGTTGAGGAACCCAAAAAGGGACCGAGGGACGCAAAAATAGATTGAGTAGCCCCAAAATGGATTGATGATTCCAAAAATGGATTGAGGGACCCAAAAATGAACTGAGGGAACAAAAAATGGATTTACGAACACAAAAATGGATTGAGGAAACTAAAAATGGGCTGAGGAACCCAAAAACGGATTGAGGAACCCAAGAATGGGCTGAGGAACCCAAAAAGGGACCGAGGGAAGCAAAAATAGATTGAGTAGCCCCAAAATGGATTGATGATTCCAAAAATGGATTGAGAGCTCCAAAAATGAACTGAGGGAACTAAAAATGGATTGACGAACACAAAAATGGATTGAGGAAGCTAAAAATGGGCTGAGGAACCCAAAAACAAATCGAGGAACCCAAGAATGGATTGAGGGACTAAAATGAGCTGAGGAACCCAAAAATGGGCTGAAGAACCCAAAAATGGATTGAGGAAACTAAAAATGGATTGATGGCCCCAAAAATGGTTTGAGGAACCCAAAATGGGCTGAGGAAACAAAAAATGGACTGAGGAACCCTAAAATATATTGAGGAACCCTAAAAAGGGAAGAGGAAACCAAGAATGGATTGAGGAACCCTAGAATGGATTGAGGGACCCTAAAATGAATTGAAGGACACAAAAATGGATTAAGGAACCCAAAAATGGATTGAGGAACTCAAGAATGGATTCAGGTAACTAGAAAAGGTCTGAGGAACCCAAAAATGGATTTAGGAGACCTAAAATAGGTTGA